>PITA01006783.1:76450-97218 GCA_004023965.1 Spilogale gracilis
TCTTCAACCAACCCCACTTCTGAGACATTTTTCATGTCAGAGGGCATATAAACCACAGCTTCTGCTGGGGAGCTGGCTGTGAGGAACCAGGGCAACATGACGGGGGAGGTCCCCGTGCCAGCCCTCCAAGCCCATAGAACTGTGGGGACTTGATCTTCTGCATCTGACTTTGTGGAAAGGCATCTATTTGTGTTTTTCAGAGTACACAAGTCTCCCCTAGTGTGCATGTATTCATAGCATGTGTTTTCATGTGTGTGTGGGATGGGGGACCTGAGGAGAGGTTGGCGCCCATCTTCCACAGGCAGCCTTTCTCACTTCTCCAGCTGTCCGAGGTCTCTGTAAGAGATCCTGGGCTAGTTAGGGACCATCTTTCCTGCGGAGGCCAGGAGAATGTACCTTGCTCACCTCCAACTATAGGGAGCAAAATTGACCCCCACTGCTGGGATCTGAAGGACATCTCATGTTGGCACTAAAGTGACCCCTTCTTTGGGCTAGTTCCAGCCAACAGCTGCACGCAGCAAAGATACAAGGCAGGTCTGTGCCTCGGTGACATGGGGCTCCTCTGACTGCTGAGTCTCACTCAAAGACCCCCCGCCCACTTGGCTGAACCTTTGTAGGCTACAGGACAATCTAGGATGTGTCCATCCAACTTGCCTTCCCTCTTTGCTCCATTGAGGACAGATTTGCATTGCTCCTTCCAGCCACACCAGGTCCCTATAGGTGGTCTCTCCCAGGCATTTCCCTTTTTCTATCCTGGCATGTTAAATCCCATTTTAGTATCTGCTTCTTGGAGAACCCAGAGTAACACATCCTCCTACTTGTCTCCTCTAGAAGAGCAGCCCACTAAGTTATAGCAGAGTTTTCCCACCCATATTTCTCTAGGCTGTTTAGACCTTGAAATAAGAAAGGATGAAAAATATGAAGAACTACTTATATATAGTGCATAGACATATAGGTGGACCCCACACCGTGAATTTTTTTTTAATCAACTAGACAATGGCATGGTTCTAAAAATGCTCTTGGAAAGGAATGAAATAGCATAATGCGCTGAGCTCCATAGGCAGTCCTTGGTCCCACTGACTTTCTTCTTGACTTTTAGAAGCATTTTATTTTATTTTATCCTAAAGATTTTATTTATTTATTTGTCAGAGAGAGAGAGCATGAGCAGGGGGAGCAGCAGGTAGAGGGAGAAGCAGGCTCCCTGCTGAGCAGGGAGTACTCTATCCCAAAACCCTGGGCTCATGGCCTGAGCTGAAGGCAGATGCTTAACCGACGGAGCCACCCAGGCATCCCAAGAAGCATTTTCTATAACGATGAACTCGTCAGGGACCACAGCAAGGTCACAGTTTTGCACATAGAAGCCAGGGAGCCCTCAGCATTTAACTCCAGGTTCTGAATACTCTTGGTCTTATAGGTCTCCTCCTTCGTAAGGACAGACACCAAAAGGGAATGTTTCATATTCCCAATGGAAGGGAGGAACCTAGTGGGAGAGCGAACAAAGCATCAATTCTGAAGAGGGGTTCCCAAGGCTGTGTGCTGTGGATGAGCAGGATAAAGTTAAGGGCTCCACCAACCACTGGAAAAATGGTGTCGTGGGCATGTGTATGATATTTGTTGTCATTTTATAGTCATACATGTACATATAGATGAAGTACCTTTAATCAGGGAAACGATTGATCTGTGATTCTAATCAGAAAGTTTTTTTTTTTTTTAAAGATTTTATTTATTTGACAGAGAGAAACACAGCTAGAGAGGGAACACCAGCAGGGGGAGTGAGAGAAGGAGAAGCAGGCCTCCTGCCGAGCAGGGAGCCCCATGTGGGACTCGATCCCGGGTCTCCGGGATCATGACCTGAGCCGAAGGCAGTCGCTCAACCAACTGAGCCACCCAGGCGCCCCCAGAAAGTATTTATTATTAAAAATGAGCACAGCATTTATTGAATTCTTACATTGCCACACATTACCTCAAGCACTTTGCATCCACTGTCATTTAATTTTTACTTTACAGAAGAGGAATTTAGTGGTGGGGCAGGATTCTGCACATTAAAGACATACCTTTATTCCCTCAGATTGTTTTCTAACTAGATTTATTTTCAATCATTTAATCAATAAGTAAATCAACTCATCAAGGGTTCCAAGAAGCAAGTCACATAGGACATTTCTGGAATAACCAAGGCAGGTAGGGTTTAACAGGTTGCCCTATGTTACATAGCTAGAAATGGCAGGAGCAAGATTCAAACTCAAAATTGTGAAACTCTGAAGATTTCTGTTCCTTGGAACAATAATAGTGAGCAAAAGAGTTTAATGCTTGAGAAACAAATAACAACAACCAACTTGATGATTAAAGAGATAGTGGGGTAATTCAATACCGAAATTACTGCAGATGTGAACTTAAGTTCTACTCCAGTTGTCCAATGACCTTCACGAACAGCTTTCTCTGGGGAGAAAAGAGCCTATCTTCTTAAAAGTAGGAAAGGATGCTGATATGGAAAAAGCACTTCCTTCTCCTGAAAGCTGTAGGAGGAATAACAAAGAAAATGAGATAACTCTATCAATATGATATACCATATAATAGTTTCAAGCTGATACCACTTCAGCATTCTGGGTGTAGGAAACCTGTCATCGTGGATGAGTTTTGTTTTCCTCACTTCCTCATGGCCATAGAAATTCCAAGTTGCAAAATGAACTAACTTAAAAAAAATCCTTACTTCTTTGAAAATTATCCATTCTTTTCCGCCTGTTTTCTCCCAGAGAAATATTTTTGAACAGTGTTTGCTACCCCTATTTATAGCTTTCCAGTTTTGGCAGGTATGGGAAAGTTTATAAGTGGTTTGTTTTCTTTGCTATATCCAGTGTTGATTCAAGTCGCTTTAGCCACTGGAACAATTGGAAGCACTTTCAAGGAAGGTTGAAATCTGTTGATGACTGATAACATTGTGGAATCTAGATCATCTCAATCCAGATTTCTTTGGGGGGTTCAGGGCAGTTACAAAATCTTAGGACTGCCATGCTTTGAATAATTATCTCTACTTATTTCTTGGTGATTATTCTGGAGGAAGTTTTCTCCTTGACATAGGTAGGAAGAGTATCTCCGAAACATTCTCCCAGTTGTTGGCAACCCTGAATCCAACTCTTAGTTTGACAGCTAGATAAGAATGCTTGGGGCAGGCACTCCATATCTGAGCTCTGGCCTGCAAGGAACCTTCCTTAGGAACCTATGTCTAACATTTGGGTTTTAACCAAGTTTCACATGCTGACCAGAAGCAAACATTAGTGGTTCTTTTGTTTAGGAGAGATGCCTGGAATTTCTGGGTTTTGTTTCATAAATGACTGCACTAAATAAATACATTTGAAAGCCAGTAGAATTATAAGCATCTTCCCCTCCCATCTGGCATGGTTTTTATGGGTGGTATGGTTGTGTGTGTGTGTGTGTCTATGTGTGTGTGTGTGTTTTCCCAGATTTTTCCACCCTTTGCCTCCCTATAATTTGTGGGCCTTGAGAAAAGTCATGGTTTGCCCTGAAAATGTAGAGGAAGAGCTTGTTTGGGGTCATCTCACTTATTCTTGTCGCCTGGTTCTTGTCTGTGGTGCTATAGGGAGGGGGCCACAAGTAATAAAGGACCTAAGCCCAGAGAGACGGATATTCAACTTCAAAAATGTCAGAGAAAACTGCAGGGTTTCTGATAATAGGTGACTCTTGGAAAGTCAGCCTCACTGGCGACAGGAGCAGAACGAGGGGGCTGCCCACCTGCCATCTGGTCCCAGAGCAGTTTGGATAGGGTAGACCTATCATTGCTCATACACACTCTTAGGAGACCAGAGGCCCTTGAATAACTCTTACCCATACAACTGGGGCTGCAGAAAAGGCGACTTCCTCACACACACATCTGGCAGGCCAGGCACATCCCCCAGTTTTCCTTGAGTAAGGGACTTTCTCCAAGGTCACTCAGTGAGTGAGACTCGGTCAGTTCTAGAAAGAGATCTGAGGCAGCTCCCTACCCACCACCCATCCCCTAACCCCATCTTCTTATTGGCAGATCAGGTCCGTCCTTTCCCCTTAGGTCATCACTGTGATTTACACCCCCTCCTCTTTTTAAAATGTACTAGGTACTTTAATGAAGTCTTTTAACATTCTTTATTATGAAAAATTCAAATATATACGAAGGTAAGAAAATAATATACTGAACCCCATATGACATCACCCACATTCAGTGATGATCAAGAGTCTTACCTCTCCTATCTTTCTCCACTGAAGTATTTTAAAGTAAACTGCAGCCAACAGTGATATCTCCTCTCATACTTCTAACACAGCACCAAGCACTGCAGGCATTTTCATGAGCGGCCATGCCATTTTCCCACTCATGAAATTCCTTCTTTCAGATCCCACACATTTACATCTCACAGTTCCCAGTTGTCTCAGAGGAGTCTATTTACAGTTGATTTGATTGAACAAGGATCCTACTGAGGGCCTCTGATTGCATTATATATCTTCCATCTGTCTTTATCTTTTACTTCCCTGCCACAAACTTTTTGGAGGAATCAAGTCAATTGTCTAAATGGTCATCATTTTCCCACAATTACATGTATTACTTGAGGACTGAGAGTTTCTTCTTATGGCAACCAATAAAGAGCGTTACGTTTCTGGTTTGAAAATGTTACTCATGTCTAGATCATATGTAGGTGATGATGCTATTCCCCCTGCCCCCAATAAGAATCTCCTTAGATGTCATCATAGCTTAGTAAGAGGGATTATCATATAAACCAGTTGCTATGTTTAGGTATAATTCTTTTCTAGAGCTACAAAGTAAAAGAGCGGGACAAGGACTCATTTTTGAGGTGCTAGGTTGAAACTGGAAGAGAGTAAAGACCAATAAAAGTGTGTGGGCTGCCCTGGGAGATGCAGTCCACAGTTGCCTTTTGTTCTTCCCTGGGCAGACCCCTCATCCCCTATTGTTTTTATCACTGACTTTTAAAATCAACTTTATTGATTTAAAATCAATTTTATTGAGTATGCAACAAATGATAAAATGCATATTTTTCAAATGTACACTTTAAAGGGCACCTGGGTGACTCAGTCATTAAGTGTCTGCCTTTGGCTCAGGTCATGATCCCAGGGTCCTGGGTTTGAGCCCCGCATCAGGCTCCCTGTTCAGCAGGAAGCCTGCTTCTCCCTCACTCACTCCCTCTGCTTGTGTTCCCTCTCTAGCTGTGTTTCTCTTTGTCAAATAAATAAATTAAATTAAAAATATTTTTTAAAAAATATACAATTTAATACTTTTCGAAGTATGAATATACCCATGAAGCCTTCACCATAATTAAGAAAAGGATCATATAATTCAACTCTAAGTTTCCTTGTGTCCCATTGTAATTCCTCCCTCCTGTCCGGACTCACACCTCTTACCTACCCAAGACAACAACTGATCTGCTTTCTGTCACTATAGATTAGTTTGCATTTTCCAGAAATGCATATAAATGGAATTACAGAGTATGTACTCTTTCTTGTCTGGCTTCTTTCACTGAGCATAATTATTTTGCAATTCATCAATGCTGTCCAGAGTATTCTGTTTTATTGCTGAGTAGTAATCCATTGTAGGTTATTCCTGATTAACCATGGTGGGGATATTGAAGGAGTTCCCTTAACTGGATCACTCTTGAGTCTTTAATGGTTTCAGTATCTCTCATGACACACTGGCTTTTCAAGCCTGGCCAGAGAGTAAATCCTTGCATGATCATTACATTCTTGAACTTCCCTGATCCCTGTTCAGTCGTGTAGGGGTCTGAACTGTCCTCTTCCAGTTCTATAATTACGTGAGTATGCAGGTGGTGGCGGCGGTTGGCGCAGATGGGATTGGGGGAAGAGTAACATCGATTTAATAAATCTTAGTGACACCAATGTTCACTGAAAGGTAACACCAAAATCCCTTCACCTACAAATCTTATGAATGTTGTCTTGAGCGGTGGAATATTTGAAGGATCCTATTTCTTTAGCTATGGTTCTATAAATCCCTTCACCTTTTCTAAGGATTAAAACAATGATCATAGTGAGAATGATTTTCTTTCAGTCTTCTACAGAGGATGTTGTTGCTTATGACTCATTATTATCTTCCAAGGGTGCTTTTAAATCACAGGTTCAGAATGTTGATCTGATTACCAGGGGACATGTCCACAGAGAACAGTTCCAGAAAGGGAAGGCCAACACAATCATGGTAAGAAGAGAAAGTAAATTACTGTTTTCTGTAGTGAAGAGAAAGAAAATTTACTGTTTTCCATCTTGCCTCCAATCCAGATTATAGAATGTAAATGATGTCCCCACACTATCTCCCATCCCCCACTTGTTGGTGCTTTAGCGAGGACAGGATGTCTTTTTACTAGAAAAGCTTATCTTTCCTAAGAAAGCAGTTCTGATTTGCTTGGCACATACTGGTGTAAGCATTCAGTCTTCTTCCTTAAAGAGTCAAAGGAGAGTGTGAGGAGGGTGTGGCAGGGGATCCAGGGTCACAATTACCATTTTATTTCTTCCTAGAATAACATATTCTTTGCTGATTGCCAACATGCTTATTTTTGTGTAGATCTGACCTTGAAAGTAACCTTGACAACTAAAATAGAATAAAATAACTATAAGCTACTTCAAAAAGCCTGACCTGAAAAGTATATAAAAATATAAGACAAAGGCAGGAAAATGAACCAGGTCACAGCTTGAGCAAAGAATCACTGAGCTTCTGGGGTCTAGTTAAAATATCAGCTTTGTGCATATTAGATTCCATCCTGTGTTTGATTATTTCTGCACTGAGTGCTGCCTTTATCGATTGCTAGAGTGGAATGTTCAAGAGCATTATATTACAATCTGTCTCCAAATGGCTTTTCAGAAAGAAATTTCCTGTAACTCAGAGGCAGAAATTATGCAGGGAACCCAGGGAAGAGACTAGACAGCTGAATTTCACCCAGACTTTTGCATATGGGAAAGTGATGGAGCTCACCCAGAGAGAACTCCTATTGGCTTTCTTAGTAAAGGGGGCCAGTTTCAGCTCATTACGATCACATCGCCAGAAACCAAGGGGAATACTATATAAAGCCAAACTGATGGGGGTTGTGCCTTTGACAGTCACAGTACTTTCCAGATGCTTTAGAGCCCGGGGCCTCTTGGCTCATATTGTTCCCCTTGCTTATGTCTCCTTCATCCACCTTATATATTCTTGCCTAAATCTCATCTCCTCCATAAAGCCCTCCACCCTCTTTCACTGATCACTTCCTCTCTGAAAGCATTACATTTTGTACCACTGAATGTCCTCTGTATGGTATTTTTAAGTTGCATACTCATGGATTTTATTTTGCAGTTAGACTTCCAACATAATTTACATCTTACACATTGTATCCTTCAAAGAAAGTTATAATGCATTGTGCAGAGATCAAGTGTTCTATGTGTGTGTGTGTGTGTGTGTGTGTGTGTGTGTGTATTTCACAACCCTCCCCTGCCTTGATTCCTTTAGTTAAAGATGTAGTTTATCAAAATTAGTAATATCTGGGTCACATATACTAGAAACTTCAACTGACCTTAAATAATAAAAACAATTCATTGGCTCAGTATAACTAAAAAACCTAGTTGTAGATCTGGTTTCAAGCAAGGTTCAGTCAAGTGGCTCAAGAATGTCAAAATGGACCTGATTTTCTGTCTCTCGGCTTTACCTTTCATGTGGTTGGCTTTATCTTATGGTTCTTTTGATCGAAGGATGGCTGCTCACAACACCTCACACAATATGTGCAGCTTGCTCACATCTAGAAGAAAGAGAGCCCTAGCTTAAATCATATCTTCATTCCCAGCGATGACCGTAGAAATGAGCGTCAAAAAAAAAAAAAAAAAAAAAAAAAAAAAAAAAAAAAAAAGAAAAGAAAAGAAAGAAATGAGCATCGATATACAGATTAGCTTAGCCTAGCTTCCCTGGAACAATGTAGATCCCCAAACCCAAACTGGGAAAGTCAGACTGGGATATAGGAGCTTGGGAGAAAACTAACAATTGTTCTAAAACATCAACTGACTTGATTTATCAACCTCCCACAAGCTGCTAATATTACATCTCACATAAAAGGGATCTGTTCTCTGCCTTTGAGGTATTTTTATTCTAGAGAAAATGAAAGGAACCAATCAATAAGTTTGTCATTATCTGGCCTCCACAGAATTTGACAAATTCTTAGGTTGCCCCATTGGTAATAGGGTTTTCTAGGGACTGTAGTTCCCTCTTATCCACTGCCCATCACCACACTTTTCTCTCCAAAAAAAGGAAAGAGGGAAAAGAAGAATGAAGGGAAGAAGAGAGAAAGGAAGGAAGGAAGGAAGGGACAGAAGGAAAATGGGAGGGAGAGAAGGGGAAAAATGCACTTTATAGGCAAACACAGAAACCCTCACTGGGGCTCAGGTTCCATGGAGTGAGAGGACTCCCGTACCAGGTCAGTCACACTATGACAGTAAGAATGTAAAATGAAGAGCCCATCATCATTTACTGGACTGACTTGCAATTGCTAGTTGAGCCAGAAGAATAGCAGGTATTTGTGAGTGAGAGACTGGGTTTCTAGAGGTGGTGCTTCCCTCCAGCATGAAATCTGTTCCTTCTTGGCCGCCACTGAAAAACTGTACAAAGAGAGACCACGTGATTTTCAAAGCCTATGTTTCTACTATTCTGGCAAGACCTGGGGTTACTCCTGCTGTCAGCAAGAAGCCACTGATGGCAGGGTGCCTGGGTGACTCAGTTGGTTAAGCGACTGCCTTCGGCTCAGGTCATGATCTTGGAGACCCAGGATAAAGCCCCATATCGGGCTCCCTGCTCGGCGGGAAGCCTGCTTCTCCCTCTCTCACTCCCCCTGCTTGTGTTCCCTCTCTCTTTGTGTTTCTCTCCGTCAAATAAATAAATAAAATCTTAAAAAAAAAAAAAAAAAAGAAGCCACTGATGGGTGACAGGACTGGAGTGTACTTTCAGTATGTGTGATCAATTAAGCAAAGCCTGTTTGATGGACACATTGTTCCATCTTCTCCAAGACCTGTCTTGACAGGAAGAAGCTCTAGTGCTAGAGTTCATGAGGTGAAGGGCTGCATTTGCTTGTCTTCAAGCCCCTGTCAGTCCTGGTCAGTCCTCCTCCTGCAGAAGAGGAGGCACACAGTGAAAATGAGGATTACTGTGCCAATTTTGGAAAAATCATCTTGCCATCTGAAAAAGTCTGTCTTTGATTGGAATCAGTGTGGGAAGTGGGTAGCAGGCAGGGAAGAAGGTTAATCTCTTCAGGAGAGTTTATGTGGAAGAAAGAAATACCTCCACATCCTCTGGTATAACGGCAATTATTTCTGAATATAAACTCCAGACTTTGAAACGGTACACATAGTCTTCACTTTGAACAACTTTATTATCTAAACATATAATTTACCAAACATCAGAGAAAGAAAAGAAAGAGGATGGAGTAAGAAATCTCTCTTACAGAAAGATTTCTGCAGAGGTCATTTAAATAACAAACACTCCCTTGGCTTTGTAAGGTAGTTCAGTTCTCCCCAAATCTTTCTGGACCCATCTCTTTTGTAAACTGAGATAGAGGTGAGATTCAAAGGTTCGTGTACTTGTTGAAGCTTGAATAAAAATGTGGAGTGCTTGCTTCATCTGCCCCAGTAGAAGACTTCAGCTTAAAGAGATCTTAAACACAGTTTTCTTTAGTGTCTTATGCAAATTACTGCATTGAAAGAGATCTGGAAGATAGGAAGGGTTCTTGCTTCTTGGGAAGAATTACATCAGATGAAAGAGGCATAGACTTTACTAAAACCAAAAATGATGTTTAGCGACACATTGTTCCATCTTCTCCAAGATCTGTCTTGACAGGAAGAAGCTCTAGTGCTGGAGTTCATGAGGTGAGGGGTTGCATTTGCTGGTCTTCAAGACCTGTCAGTCCTGGGTCAGTGAGGCAAAAATGAAGGATGACACAATACTTGCTTTCAACTGGTATGTTCTTCTTGCCAAGTATGCCTCCTGAGCTCTGACTTGTCCCTGCACATGTCATCTCCCACATTCTCCACATTGCCTGCTCCCTCACACATCAAAACATCTGTGAAAGGAGCACTCTACCATCACAAAATTAGAAAAGTCCTTTGTATCTCATGTTTAGACAAGATAAGCTGGGGGCCCCTGTGGTAGCTCATTTCTAAAAGATTAAGACCAAGCTCTGACTGGCTAGTAAACTGTGGCATGGTAGAGGCCTAGTAGGTGGCCCTGATGTGTTTTCAATTCTTAAAGGAATGTTCCTGGATAGGTGTTGACACGTAACAGGCTGGAATCAAGGACTGCATTCTCTTTGCAAGATCGTTTAAAAGCTATAGTGCAATAGAAATGATGTCAACCTGCTCCTTCCTGCGACACGAGGTTGGAATCCAAGTATCAAATGTTCCTGCGACCCACAGAGAACTTTGGAAAAGAGGTTCTAACAAGAACTTGTTGGAAGAGACTGACAAATCTGATTAAGAGATTGGAAAATAAGATAAGAAAGAAGCTGATAGAAAGGCCTTAGATTACTTCGCTCAGATCAAGACAAAAGTTGTTTTGAAGTGATGATAGCTGGGATTTCTGTCTTCACATGAAATGTGCAGTTCAGATAGAAAGAACATGTGACTGTCAGGAAGCTTGTTGAAATGGGAGAAATTTCCAGTGTGACTGAAGATTGGTCTTTCTGACCTGGGAAAATCTGCAAAAAATTTTGTCCAACAGCAGCAGTAGAAAGACTCCTTAAAGGCTTCTTCTCCCCACTTCATATCTTTTTTCTCTTTACAGAACTCATGTTTCTAAAAATCCTATGAATCACTGCCAGTTACTGAATAATCACATATTCACCCTGTTTTTTTCTACGATGGTCTCCAATTATGCTTTTTGTCTAGTGTCATCATTAATGGCTTCCCCATTCCATGTCAAAGGATTCCATCTGAACTATAAGGTATATATGGTGGCCCTAGTAAAAACCAGCATGATTTGATTTGGGGAGTATAGATGCAGTTCCATAAACTCTTAAAAACTAGCTCAAAAGACTCTGCTGTGGGAAAAACTGGCCTGGATTAATGATCTTTTAGCTTGAAAATGTACAGTTGTGTGAGTCTACTGACATTATCCCAAACACCAATTATTCATCCTCTTAGAGTGGCACAGACAACCACCCACATGTCTCTTCAGTCTCACTTGGAACCGACAGGAGTTATAACAAATGCCATACTTCAAGTTATGAGTCTTAAGGGAGGGAAGAAAACGTCACTCCACCATCAAAGCTGGGAACTTAAAAAAAAAAAAAAAAAAAAAAAGCTGGGAACTTTACAGTTTTCAGATGCTGAGGACTCAAGGCCCTCAGTTGTCCTCATATTCTATCCACATCTGGGAAAGTATGATTATAAGAAGGGAATAAGATCTCTAAATTGAATGTTCATTTCATCCATTCAGCTAATACTTAATGAGCATCATCAGCTGCATAGGGAGGCAGACAGCAAACCCAGCAAGTGCACCAATAAATGATATGTAGTATAGTTTCTAACATATTGTAAAACATTGTGAAAGAATGTGGCTCTTGAATAGGGTCCCCAGAAAGAGAAGAGCAGAAGAACCCAATCTCCAATCCTGCCCTTAGATTGAATGCAGCAGCATGCCTGCCCTGAAGGCTTTGCAAGATGGGTACTTCTTCCCTTAAATATAAATAAGACAAGCAAGTGCTGGTTGCATAAGCCAAAGGCTTGTCTCTACTTCCTGCCATGCTAGCGAGTCCAGCTCCCCAAATGCAAGAGGACTAGCTTTCGTGGTTCCTTGAGCTGTCAGTAGGAGTGACCCATGCCTCAAGTCAAAGGAAAGTCCCATTTCTGCCCAGGGATTCTATGTTTCCCAAAATAAAAGCAAGGCCAAAGAGACACAAGCTTTGTCTCTGAGAAATAATTAGTTTGAGGATTTGAGTTTATTATGGTCTCTTTTCTGCACAGATTTCATCTTCAAGCCTCTCCCCCCACCCCCATTTTGGTCCTTGGTGGTGGTGGGGGGCGGTCAGAGTGAGCAGTGTTAGCTGGAGGATGGCTTGGGTTTTATTTTTGATTCTGTTTTGTTTTGAGATCATGGAGGAATTTGGGAAGGAAGAATGATCAAAAATAAACTTTTAAGAATTATACCATGACTGTGGTTATAAAATTTTCCACAAATGAGCTACAAAATGATCTTGGGTTGTCTGTGCCCCTAAACAGAACTGCAGCATTTTATGTAGATTTTATAAAAATGGTTGTAGGTGTACAGATAGTTCTTCATAAATACTTACTGAACTGAATGGAACTATCTAATGTGTTCTGAAAACAAATATTGTAGTAGATTGAGCGCTTTGCTCTGGACGCATTCCAAGAGTTGTTGTCACCAAAGGTTTAAATATATAAAGATCATACAATAGACTCTATTTTCATGGAAGTAGACTGCACTCTAATTAATACACCAGAAGCTGAATCACTCTGTTTTTTCAGGCACCTGGAGAGGAAGTGCCATCTCTCTTCAGTTGACATACCGCCAGTGGAGGCATAGTTAACTTCTTTTTTTAACAGGAGCAAGAAAAGAAACAGAAGTGACAGCTAAAATGGCAGCAACCTCAGAGAGAATTCACACAAAGAGGAAGCAACCCAGGGAAGGGACCTGTGTTGGCCAGCCTCACAGAATCTAGCAGAATCTGACTTTCTCTTTCCCTCCCATCCTGCGGGACAGGAGCCCCATGGTAACACAGGAAGTCTTCCAAATATACCTGGACGGCCTCTCTCTCCCTTCTCCTCAGGGCCTATTTCAGACTTCCCTAGCCTGTGTCTGTGTCTTCAGTCCACCAATACCTCCCCTCTGCATCTGGAAGAGATTCTACCCTGTACTTTTTAGACAGTGGAGGAAGCAGCAGAAGGAAAGCCTCCATTTCAATACTACCCATCTCATATCTTCTGTGGTGTGAGAAGAGGTATCTTTCCTCCAGGCCCAGGCAAAGCCCTCCAACCCATGCTCTAGATCCCATACCTTCCTACATCCTCAGGAATTTGCTCTTTTAATTGCCCACACTTTTTCCTGTACCTTCCTCTCATACAGGAATGTGCTCCAATCTCTCTCATCTTAAGAAAATAAAATAAAATCCCTCAACTGCATGATTCCTCTAGTGAGAGACGTTCATGCCACCTGAGCCAGGATGTTAAAGAAGGTGGCCCCTACTCTCCCTTCCTCCTGGCTCCCATTTCCTCCTTACCTGAAATCTACTTCTCCTACTTGACAGCCATTCCCCCTCACTAAGGGCTCCAGTTCCTTCCTGGTTGCTGACCTAATAGAAAGGATTCAGTCCTTGCCTTCCTTGACCTCTCTATGACATTGGGCCCTCTTGTCTCCCCGCAGACACAAAGTCCACAAAACCACTGTCTTGGATTTCTTCTTAATTTTTTGGCCACTCCTTGGCTCTGTTTCTCTCCTAAATGTGGGAGTTCCCTGGGGATCCATTCTGATCTCTTCTTATCCTTCTTCCTTGCTGTTTCCAGAGTGATTTTTGATTTTTTTTTTTTTTTAAAGTCAGACCTAATCATTTTACTCCCCATAAGGTCCTTCTGAAGGTTTCAATATTTTCTCCTGGGCAGGGCTCACCAAAGCTCTCCCAACCAGCGGTGTCTCTTACTCCTTTCCAACAAACTCTCTAAACGTCAGCTATAATTAACGGTTAACTGATCAAGTCATGTTCTTTCTGGTTTCCATGATTAGAAAAAGTTGTTTCCTTTGCTCAGAGCACATATTCTTCTCCAATCTTCACCTAAAAAAGTCCAGGATTTTCTCCCAAAGTTCACTACACATTTTTCTCAGAGGGTTTATTAATTTCTATTGTATTTACCTGTTTTTCCCACTAGAGTTTGAGTTTCTTGGGAAGAGGAATCTATTTTGTTTATTTATTCTCTTAAGCTCTGTATTCTCCTTGTCTTACACAATACCTGCAAGAGCAATGAATTTGTTAAATGAATGAGTGAGAAAGTGAAAACTCATTCCTCTTGATTCCAAGTCCAGCGTGTAAATTAAGTTCAGGTCACATGGACTTTTCCTATCAGATTTGAGTACAATACTTCTAAACCAATTGCACATGTCTCCACAAAATAAAGGATATTGATTTTCTATCTGCAAAATAAATGTAGCTCCTGTTGGGAGAAATGTGTTTGTTCTGGCCTTTCTGGTAGTCATGGAAATGAATTATAGCCTTGGGCAAAAGGGCATCCCTCAGTCAAGGGGATGTGGTGTGTTCTGGTGGGTAGAGAGTCCATGTGAAAGGCGATATTCTATTTATACCTGGTGTTGACTCCACCTGGCCACTAAGGTGATGGGCAGTAAGGACTGACCTCTGCTCTCCTCTTTCCCAGTACATCCTTCACATGAGGCTAGCAAAGGAAGGAATTTATTCTTCTATTTTCAAACCAGATTTGGTACTAGGTTAAAAAAAGCATTTGCTGAGGGGCGCCTGGGTGGCTCAGTCATTAAGCATCTGCCTTTGGCTCAGGTCATGATATGGGGATCCTGGGATCAGGCCCCGCATTGGGCTCCCTTCTCAGCAGGAAGCTTACTTCTCCCTCTCTCAGTTCCCCTGCTTGTGTTCCCTCTTTTGCTGTGTCTCTGTTTGTCAAATAAATAAGTATATAAAATCTTTAAAAAAAAAAAAAAAGCATTTGCTGAGATATGGAGAGGCTACGGAGGTCTTTGCTAGGATTATATTCCCATGGATGTTTTGGCTTGGTTGCTCCATTTGTGTAGTTCTTTTGGGCTCATTATGGGTTTGTGTTGTTTCCCTCACAAGATAGCAATGTCTTTAAGAGTCAAAACCATATGGGGCACCTGGGTTGCTCAGTCAGTGTCCAACTCTTAATCTCAGCTCAGGTCTTGATCTCAGTGTCACAAGTTCAAACCCCATGTCAGACTCCACACATGGAGCTTACTTAAAAAACAAAAATAAAAGAGCACAAACCATGTGTTTTTCTTTCTTTGTATTGTCTCAAACTAAGTTGAGCTGTCTACCTTTGGGTGATGGTTAATAGACCTTAGTAATTGTTTATGAGTATAATTACCACTCATAAGGTAAACACCTTGTCTTGAAAAGAAGTGAAAAATAATCATAAAACCACCATTTGGCATTTAGATTTCCAAGATGATGACATATAAGTTTCTGTATGGAATCCTGAAAAATATGAGAAGACTTGAATCAAAATGGATGCAATCTCATGGCATAAGCTTTTAGAGCATAATGACATCACTTTTTCAATCTATTTCTAGGTCAATAAATTGTATCTTTTTAAGTTATGGCATAATCTGCTGCAGTAGGCTAATATTGGAGTGATGGATTGCTTTCTGAAAAAAATAGTTCTATGTACTTCATTAAAAAATGTGGCTGAGAGAGAAGCGATGTTCCTCAAATAGGAAGGATTTCAACCAGCTTCGAGTTCTGGGTGCATATAGCCTTTTTACCCCCCTCAGACACTGAGTTAAATATTAAAATGACATGAACATTTGATAGGAGAACTTTTGGTTCAAAACGTCTATATCTGTGAAATCTCTTCATAATAGCTAGTCTCTAAGATGACTCCAATGGTCTTGCTTTCTGATATTCATGCCCTTGTATAGTATCTTCCTTCACTGAATAGGACCACCATGCACATATAGAAACAACAGTGTGTAACTTCTGAGGTTGAGTCATCAAAACATTGCAGCTTCTGCCTTGCTCTCTCTCCAATCACTTGCTCAGGGATCAACCAGCTGCTCTGGTTATGAGGACTCTTCTAACAGCCCTGTGGCAACGTCCATGTGGCCAGGAATTGGGGCTTCTTGGCAACAGCCACCACCAACTTCCTAGCAGTATGAGGGAGCCATCTTAACAGCAGATTGCCCCACCCCAGTTAAGCCTCCAGATGACTGCAGACTCAGCCGACATCTTCACCACAGCCTTGTGAGAGAACTTCCACCAGGACCAACCAGTTACACTGCTCCTAAATTCTTGATCCACAGAGACTACGTTTTGGGAGATTTCTTAGATAGCAATAAATAAAACTTGAACTTGAATTAGAACACACTGATGTTCTAACGCTGTAGTGGATGCTGTGGTACACTCCAGAGACTCTTCCTCAGGACTGACATAACTATATCCCAGCTCCTAGAAATATTGTATCTTGACAACACAGAGTTATGTCCCTCACTAGAAGCTGCCTTCTGCTGAAAGTATGTCTCATCCGAGATTATGAGCCCCTGCCTAGGACAGTTGTGGCCAATGACTAACCGATGCGGGGTAAGCCTACTAGCCCCCTTTCCTAGAGCCATCTTTTGCCCCAGTCTTGCTTACTTAAATTCCTTAAAGATGTAGCTCCTGAATACACTCACAAATAAATCTTCTGTGTGCACTTCTGTATGTTAGAATCTGGTTTCCAGGGCACCAAACCTGAAATAGTTGGCAACTGGGCTAGTGCTTAGAAGCAGAGCGTATGGCCAGTGGCCTGGTTGGTTTGCAAGGGCCTGCAAAGAGAACAGTGAGAAGACTGGGACAAGTATATATACATAGGATGAGCCTATGCGGATGGGCTTGAGCACATAGCCTACACTACAGAAGACTTAGTAACTAACAGCTAGTAGGTGTAAGCCAGCCTCTGTCCTCTTCCACCCCAGTGCTCATCCAGTGGATTCACAAACAGAGCAACCTCGATGGTAATGATACAGCCACACGCACTGGCCAACAGCATGCTCACGAAGGCCGATTGGTCGACAACATGACACAAAGGTTAATGATGCTGCTAGAGCATCCATCCAACCTGCCAGTAACGAAGAGCAGTGCTGCGTCTCCAGCATGGCACTCTTACCAGTAATCTGGTAGCAAATCAATTCTTTTGAATCTTTTCAATCCTAGGAGGAGCAGTTTACCTTGACTAGGACTGATACACATTCCAGGTTATGGGTTTGTCTTTCCTGCTCACAGGGCCTTGACTGGACATCTTTTGGGGCTCCTCTTCCTGGACTTAGAGGTCTATGCACAAGCACAGCAGCCGTGGCCTGAGAAGGACTGGGTAATTCAGTAAAGAGGGTCTAACTCACACACACACACACACACACACACACACACACACACACACACACACCCAGCTAGCTACTTAGATCAATAGATCTGCTGGGTGAAGATGAGAGAAACTTAGGTTGAGTAGCAGAGGATTAAGACCTCCTTATCCTGAGCATCAATTATAAATGCAAGGTCAGGTGCAACAGAAGGGCTACCGTCAGCAGCACTTCTAGGTTTTCACGGGAAACAAGACTGGCCGGGACCCTGGAGAAGCCATTTCCGGCTAGGGCAAAATTACCATTAGATTCAAGTGGATCTGAGGGGCTCTTTGTGGCTGCTGCTGAGCTCTGTGGAGGTTTCCCCCTTCAGGAACAATGTGCTCAGACCTCAGTGGCTGGGACCCGCAGCCGATGCCAGTTCGTCGCCCCGTGGCCCGCTGGGAATCACCCTTGGCCACAGAGAAGCGCTTCACCCAGGGTTACGCTTTCAGGGACGACTGGTAACCGGCTGTAACCGGCTGATGCAGGATGCAAGCACATTTGCCTCCATTAGGAGCTCTCCGAAGGGACTTCTCGGCTCCTGAGCCTCCCATAGGAAAGGCTGAGGCCTCTGTTGCAACTGCTTTGCGGATTGGCTCCTGCTTTTGCCCCATCCTGCCTTCCTCAGGTCTTTGTAAATACATCTCCCAGGAATCTTCTACATGCAATTCTCTGTCTGAAGTCTGTTTCTAGGGAAACTAACCTAGCAAAAACTTCCAGGTAGGGATTTTAATCTTTTTTTTTTTTTTTTTAGATTTTATTTATTTGACAGAGAGAAACACAGCCAGAGAGGGAACACAAGCAGGGGGAGTGAGAGAGGGAGAAGCAGGCTTCCCGCCAAGCGGGGCACCCGATGTGGGGCTCGATCCCAGGTCTCTGGGATCATGACCTGAGCCGAAGGCAGTTGCTTAACCAACTGAGCCACCCAGGCGCCACCGGGATTTTAATCTTTAATCAACCCACCCCGCACCCCTGGCAAAAAGCCAGAGGGGAGTCCATGCTCTTTATTGTTAACTCCATTGATAGAAAAGCTAAAAATTATAAACTTTGAGGTAGGACATTAAGAAAAAAGCTTGAGTAGAAATGATAACACAAAAAGTACTCTTGGCTCTAAAATCTTGCTTACAAATTAGTTTAGTAGTTTCCCGGAGGAGCATGGTCTCTGGGCAATGGGACACAGGACAAGCAAGTTCTGATGAAGGCAAAGAGGAGAGCAACCGTGGCGTCAGCGAGTCTGACTGACTCACTAGGGGCCGCAGAGAGAAGCTGACTGTGTGGAGAAAGCATTAGGGAGCTGGGAGATGGAGTCTACTTCCTTTGTGGATGGGGCATTAGGGGAGTAAGGTCTTGGGGGTAGGTACCTTTTATGTACCTCAGTTTTCTGAGGGGGATGAGCAATCTTTCCTTCCTACATATTATCACCATGCAGGGTTTCCTTGGTTGTGATTCCTCTGGTTTAATTATTTCTTATTTGTAATTTTCATAATGTATTACTAACAACTGGCAGCCTCTTGAAAAGAAGAAATTGTTCCATGAAAATTTGCAGTTTTGCTCAAGTCGGAGAGAGAGGTCTGGGTGGGGGTGGGGGGAGAAATTAGTAACAATTAGTAGGTTGTGGACTGTGAGGTGAGGCCTCACTGGCCAACCGCATGCAGTCCGACTGGGGGCTGCTGGGTTTTCTCCACAGATGTCTCCCATTCTGTTTGCCTGAAGTTCTCTTCCCCCTTCTTTGTCCTGCTGTCCGCCCTGGGAGGGAGGGCTGAGGGGAGGATTATCACAGGAGTGTCATGGCCTCTCCAGCCAGTGGGGAGCAGGGCCTGGGCGGGAGACGGGAGGGGAGGAGAGTGAGGCTATGGTATTTTCCTGTGAGGTTGCCACAGGCTGGATGGATGAATCCTCAGCTCCCATCAGAGAGTCTCTCTGCGAGGTTCTCTGAATCGATGTTCTAGAAACAGCCCTCTCACCTGACCCCTTTAGGCTTAGGGGTGCAAACCATCCCCACCAATCCTTGCTGCAGGCTTCCACACCACCTCCGCTGGTTTCCCTACATCGTGCCCACCTCTTTGCTGATAGTCCTCTCCTCAAGCCCTCACATCCATTTTGAGTGTGCCACGGCTCACTGCCAGGGCTCTGATAGGATTCTCCTTCTGTTTCTTTCCTGGTTAGGAGACAAAATCTAGCTCTGGTTCTCACAGAAATAAACTAAGCATCCATGTGCCAACTGCTTCATCAGTCTAGGCTAGGAAATCCGTGGGAACTGGCCATCAAAGATTTACAACGTAACTCAAAGTGGAACGAGGAAACTCCCACCTCACTTCATTATAATGGTGGTGTGTTCTTGAGGAAAGTGGCAAGACAGGAGACTGGAGCAGTGCAGGATTAAAAATACTAAGCTGCCATGAAGAGAGGGTGATGAACACTAAGACTTGGCATCAGAATGGCAGCAGGTAGCAGCAGGCCCCGGCTGAGAGGAGATTGAAACCAGAGGTTTCAGCAGAGCAACGCCAGGAAAACAACTGTATGTAAACTCGGGCTCCTAAGGAGTCATGCCAGGCGGGCCAACGACTGGCCATTTCTACCATCGTCTGCCATGTCTGCGTCCAACACTCAAGTGACAGGCTCACTGATGAAACACCTCCCATGTCCCAGGCATGATGCTCTAGGCTCATTTGGACTTCACCGACGGACAAAGCTGGTGTGGAAAAATAGGCTGAGAGACTTGCCTAAGGACCCAGGACTTGCAAATGATAGCCAAAATTCCAGTCCTAGAATTTACCCACTTGTTCAATCACCTTCTTCTAGAACAGATTTGGCCTGACTTTAAAGATGCTCATCAGGCCAGAGTGGAGATTGGGGAGGTTCAGCACACCTCATTTTACCTTTTGGAGATCACTGAAGCAGATTCAAATTCATGGTGAATCTGGTACCCAACCCTGTGGGAACCTAAAGTTCTGCAGAACTGGAAGAGGCCCAGGATGGTTTGTGCTGGATCCCGGAGCCTGTTTCCTTCACCACCCCTCCTTCTACCTCGCCCTTCCTGCCCAGGTGTGGCTCTCACTTCCACGGGGCCAGGTCCAAGCTCTGGGAAGCAGGGAAATGGGACATAGAAAGGTATTTGTGCTCATGATTCTCCTCTGCGTGTGGGATTGCCGTGGGAGAGCAGGGTGGAGGGAAGGCATTCCTCATGCTGTAAACAACCCAGACCAATTTGCACCCCAGCCACTGAGCTGTAATCTTTTCATTATGCTTTGCATATTTATAACCAGGAGTTCTATTGCTCTGGTACAAACAAGTTTGCAATCAGCCTGCCAAAGGATTTTCTTTAAACATCAGCCTTTATGGAAGAAAAGTTGGTCAGTCACATTGAATGCCCCTTTAAAAAGCAAACCCCCCTCTATCTCTTTTTTTTTTGTCTCTTCTAGCCTTTATTAATTGCTTGGTTTTTTTTTGGTTTTTTTTGGTTTTTTTTTATTATTATTTTTTTTTTATTGTTACTAAATTTTTTTTTCCAGTGTTTCAAGATTCATTCCCCATTCCCCACACCCAGTGCTCCCCGCTTTAGGTGTCCCCAGTACCCACCACCAGGCTCTCCCATCCCTCCACCCCCCTCCCTCCAAGTCCCTCAGTTTGTTTCTGTGTTCAAAGTCTCTGTTGTTTCGTTTCCCTC
>PITA01006784.1:0-97111 GCA_004023965.1 Spilogale gracilis
CCTGCAGAGAGACAGAGAGAAAAAGGCAGAGGGCCTGTGAGGAAGCAGCAAGAGAGCCTTAGAGGAGAGAGCAGGAGAGCTGGCAAACAGCAAGATAGCCTGCAAAGAGAGACTGAGAGTCTGAGAGACGGAGACACAGACACAGAGAGAAAGACAGAGAGCCTGCGCAGAGAGAGGCAAAGGAAGAGAGAGCGAAGCAAAAGACAGAGAGCAAGAGATAGAGAAACAGAGAAGCAGAGAGCAAGAGAGACAGAACCAACTGTTTGCCTAAAGCTAGACTGATGTAACTAAAAAGCTATAAATAAAGAACCCTGAAGACACAGTTTTCAGGAGAGGAGATCCCCACACCACTCTTCGAGTCAGGTCTCCTCATTTTATCGCCGACTCGGTCACCACCTTCGGGGAACCCCAACTGTTACAGTTGCCGGGGCCGGCTCCCGACAGTCCTTTATCAGTTTGTCCTAAGGCTTTGGATATATTTTCTGGAAATAGGTAGAAAGCCAATTTAGCTACAGCTCATGAAGGAAATTTGGATTTTAGTTTCCATTGAGCTCATTATTTTGCACTTTCTCCACTGCCAGAGAATTTATTTTTAACCATAGCCAGTAACTTGAGGTCTTAACACCAAAATAAGTCAAGGGAGTAATAACAAATCTTTGTTTATTTGAAAATAGGTATTATTCATACTATTCTTATTCATTCACTTTGTTCCTATTCAGGAACAAAATCTCTCTTCTGTGGTTTAGAATGGAGTCCAAAGTATCTTCCCATGATTCCCTGAGAAAGAAACAGATGTGTCCAAACACTTTTCATGAAATGCCTCTTCTTTTCCATTAGGGCAACCCAGAATGAAAGACCATCTATAGAAAGGATTTACAGTGATGAAAGCATCTGACAATGCAGACCAATGTTAATCCTACCAAGACAGACTCTCCACATAAACACCATGACCAGGGGCTCCTGGGATGGACTGAGAGAAAACCTCTAGAAGGAGGCCTTGATGTCACGCATCCACCCCCTCCTTTCATCTTCTCCTTCATTTGTTCATCCTTTCATTCATTTGCTTGTTCATTTATTCAAAAAGAATAGTCTTTTTTTTTTTAAAGTAAAAGTTGGTTATCTGCCTGTGACGCCCTTCCCCTACAACAGATATTTGAAATATAAGATGGTCCTCTTAATTTTATTTAAACATAGACATTACATACACATAAACACTATTTTATATTTGTGACAGTTATTAGGTAACTCCTTCAACTGCACACCCACTCCTCCATCTTTGCACGTTACATCCCCAGGACTTACTTATTTTGTGAAAAGTAACCACATCCTTGCTTTGCCAGCTGGCCCTGTTGGGCTCTGCCAGTAGAGGGCAGCAGAGAGAGGCTGCCAGGCTAGAGGAGGGAGAGGCGCTCAGCTTCTTCCCGTTCTGTTTCCTCACTGCCTGCTGGTTACAAAGAAGGACTTGGTGCCTTGCTTCTTGACCCTGGTAGCAGCAGTGGCAGCAGCTCAAATCAGTTTGCAATGTTTTCATCGCCTGGAACACCACCAGCCTCATTATTCCTGCAACCTTAGAGTCACCAGCACCTACCAGCCGATGTTTCCTTCTCCGAGGGGTGAGTTTCAGCTCTCGTAGGGCTTCTCTGTGGAGTCACTTTTAATAACTCAGACTTCTTTCCTTTGTTCCCCAAACCTTAGGAGTGAGAGTCGTTTTCTACAATTGCTATTACAAATTGATACAAGTGATAATTGAAAGTTGGTTTTTTACCCTTTCACTTTTCTAGTAACTACCATTGTTTTTGATATTATCTCTATTCAAACAACTGGTATGGTCTCTGTTTCCTGATTGTGCCCAGAACGTTGGACATTAGATATTTAAAACACAATATTAGATATTTTAAAGAACGAATTAGATTTTTTTTCTTTTCAGGTATCAGTATATTTCAGATATTCAAGATAATGATTCAATCTTTGTACATATTGCAAAATGATCAACACATTAAGTCTATGCAACATCCATCACCACACATAGTTACAAATATTTTTTCTTGGGCTGAAAACTTTTGAGACCTACTTTCTTGGCAACTTTCAAATATGCAATACAGTATTATTAACAATAGGCACCATGTTGGATGTTACATCCCCAGGACTTACTTATTTTATAAAAAGAAGTTTGTACTTTTTGACCCCTTTCAACCATTTTTCCCACCTCTTACCCCGCTCTGGCAACCACCGTACAGAGAACCACTATCTCTGTAACTATGAGCTTGGGGTTTTTGTTTTGCTTTGTTTTCTGTTTTAGATTTTACATGTAAGTGAAATGTTATTTCTCATTCTCTTTCTGTCTTATTTCACTCAGTATAATGCCCTCAAAGTCCATCTCACAAACAAGAGAAATTCCTACTTTTTTAAGGCTGAATAATCCTCCATTGTATGTGTGTGGCTATAAACCCCATTTTCACCAGGGGACACTTGGTTACTACCATGGTTTGGCTCCTGTAAATAATGCTACAATGAACAGGGGGGTGCAGAATTTCTGAATTCACATTGAGCTATGACTCCAGATTTCCATGACAACACTGAGTTGACCAACATGACATTTCAAAACCTGAGATGGGGGAAATTACTATAGGACTAACTTAGAGCACAAAGAGGAAACAAGAAGGAGGAATATTTATGCTAGGTAGCCTATGTTTTAAATATAATATACCATTGTTTTATTGATTATAAAAGCAATTTCTATACACAGCAGAAAACCTGGAAAAGACACAAAGAACAAATTTGAAACTTCCACCAAGCCTACTACTCAGCAATTGAAGTAAACTTTTCAGCTTCAGGTTTTCAATTTTTTTATACCAAGATAATATACTTACTGTTTTGTAACTTTATTCTTTTTGTTAATAAGATATGATCATTTTAATATGAGCATAAGTAGGTAAGTAATTTTAATGTGCTGATATTTTAAGCATTATTAATATGCTTTCTCTCTTACCTTATCCATCTTCCTGCAGGGAGCTGAACATATGTTTCAGAAGAAATGAAAAAAGAAAGAACAAAGCAATAATCAGTTTCTGATAAGAAAACTAGGATTTTGCCACAAGAAAATTAGCTTGAGAGTCAAGACTGTTGAGATAGGATTTTCCAACTGCCTGAAGGATATGCATGGATAGAGCCCTCCCAGTGTTTGGGAGAGATGTGCCTTCTACATATAACAAAAATTCAAAATGCTTTCTTCTTAATGATAGGAGGATATGACATAAGGGATGATGGGAAAGGAGAAAACAAGACAAAAGAGGGGACTGAAACAAGCAAATACAGGTGCTGGTTTGATCTCAGGCATGGCCAGGGCCTGGCACCAGAAAGATCTGGCTTTTCCTGGGTCATCCTTAGCTTCTATGCAATACAGACTCGATTCCCAAGTGTTACAAATCCTGCTATGGAGCCCGTTGAAGGGTGTGCCAGAAAGGGAGTAAGGTGTGTGTGTGTGAGGGGGGCAGGGGGTGGAGTCGGCAGTGACCACAAAGCAGATTCTCCGAACTAAAGAAGAAACATGGTCAGACCTTGAAAGTCTCATTCTGCCAAGAAGAGACGAAGTTGAGGGTGTGAAGGAGAGGGAGGCATAGTCAGCCAGAGAGAACTTTCAGGCCCAACACAGCTGAGAAAAATAAGAACATGAGTCAGAACTGCTGAAATGTTTTGTCCTGAAGCCCAGAAGAATCGCAGAATCCAAGTGGAAGGAACACTGTCCCTAAGACCAGAAGATCAAGCAGAAATCAAAAGTCACCATGAAGATTGGAGGACCACTTGCACCTCCGTGCCATGAGCTCTCCTAAATCATCCATCCTGACATCCTTTCAAACATATAACAACTTAGAGTGGGAAGCAGGAGGAGAGGAAGATATTGAAAAACTGAGTGTTTTTATGAAAGAGGGACTAAATATTACCAAAAGTGAGCATTTAAATTACCAGCCTGGATTTGGCTGAAGTCTCAAGCAAACACAGGTCATCATTCTTCCCAGTAACCTCTGGGTGGACACTTGAGAGAGAAGGCTGTTGAAATTATAGATAAAAAATTAAGAGAAGCAGGGTTGCCTGGGCGGCTCTGTTGGTTAAGTGTCAGACTCTTGATTTTGGCTGAAGTCATGATCTCAGTGTTGTGAGATCAAACCCCGTGTCTCAGCTCTCAGTCTGCTTGAGATTCTCTCTCCCTTGCTACTATTTCCCTTGCTCTTGTGTATGTGCTCCCTCTCCCTAAAATACAAAATCTTTTCAAAAAATCAAGAAAATTACATTTTCTGCACACGTCAGAGTCACAGTTTTATTTGAGTTTTGCAATTCCGGACATGATTATTTCTAACATAATACTAAGAGATGTATGATATCTCACAAAGTGTGTTAGTTCCCTGTTACGGCCATAACAAATCACAAATTTAGCAGATTAAACAATAGCCGCTGGTTATCTCACAGTTCCTGTGGGTTTTACAAGGCTGAAATCAAGGTACTGGTAGGGATGCATCTCAGCTGGGACTCGAGTTCCTTTCCCCAAAGTGGATGGCTGGAATCAGCTCCTGGCCGTTGTAGGATGGAAGTCTGCATCTCCTTGACAAAGAGTCTCTTTCATCTTCAAGCCCACAACCCTAGGTTACATATTCCTTATACTTCAAACTTCTCTGACTCCCCCTCTACTGCCTCTCTCTGCCTTCCTTTTCTGCTTCCAGGGGCTCCTGTGATTATGCCAGGGGCACCAAATACCCAGGATAATCTTCTTTATCTTAAGATCAACTGATTAGCAACCTTTATCACACTGGCAAAGTCCTTTTGCCACGGAATGTAATAACCACCAGAATACCACCGAAGGGGCAGAGACTGTGGGGACCAAAATGTTCCTTATCATATTGATGTGTCTGGAATAATTCATTTTGCTGATCTCCTGCCACAAACACCTTTGAGCACAGGGTCTTGCCCAGGAACTTTGCAGAGGAACAGCACTGATCCTGTCCACAAGAAGTATAACACAACTATCCACCAGCATTCAGCTCATGGCGACCATCCATGTCCTTCAAATAACCAGGAGGCTGTCAGAGCGATTGTGGAGCTTTAGACAGACTAAGTAAAATCCTGTGCCATCCAGCTCCATGACGCACACTCTACTGACATCTTGGAAGCTCCAGCTGTCCTGGGAGAACACAACCTGATCATGACTGCTGTCTTTCTTGCCTGTGGCGTAAATCCAGAAACATCTTTTTCAGCAGTCTCTTGCATCTGACCATGCATGATTAAGGTGAAGCTTGGTTGGGATGCCATGGTTACAACACTTATATTAGAGAAAGGCAAAACACGCGAACCCAAAGCGCCATGGCCCAGTGGGCCCACTCACACCCTAGCTACAGGCTGGGAACATTCTGTCATTTGGGCCCACACCTGTATGGGGAGCAGGGAGAGTAGCCTGACACAGGGAACTATTCAGGATCTCACAAAGTGTGAAAAAGGAATTTGGGAAGATTCTTCCCAGTGCCCAATTTATTTTAACTTCAATGAAGTAGGTAAAATCCTTCATGAACTTTTTGCTAAAATCTTTTAGTTTAGTCCTAAAGAAACAATGTCAGCTTGGGAGGAAAACATATATAACTAACCACATGCTAAGGAAATAGTGAGGTATTCAAAAGAACTCAGTGTACAATCCATGTTAATGAACTTTAAATTCTCAATTAAGTAGATAATTATACATAAATTTTGAAATTATAAATTATACTCAGGATAAAGCAGAAATGTGTATGTATTAAGTTTAGCACATGTAGACAGCATGTCAAATCACTGCTGAAATTCTGAAATTCAATAAATGGGCTGGGATCATAATTTAATTATTTGGAAATACTTATATTCCATCTTCACCGCACAACATGTACTAACATTTAGTCTAGATAAATTGAAAAAAAAAATACAATCAAACGCAGGACCACAAAGGGCCACAGGACAGCAAACATGACATTTAAATAATTTCATGGTACCGCCCCCCTTTCAAACCAAGTGAAAGCCAACAAAGCTACTTACAATTCTCTTTCAGTCTGATGGTGAAGCTAAAAGTAAATCATTTTTGTTTTACATTTTATTTAATTTTTAAAGAAAACGTAGCACTGTGGTTAAAATTCTGAATTTAGATCCCTGCTCCATTTTTATGAGCTGTATGTCTTTGGGAAAATTCCATAATTTGTCTAAGGTGCACTTTGGGCCTAACTGTCTTCAACTGTCACATGGAGACAGTAAAAGCATTTACCCTATAAGACTGTTTTCAGAATTAAGCAAGTAAATACACATCGAGAACAGAAAACAGGGTCTGGCGTGTGGTAAATGACCACTAAATGCCTTTTTTATTCCTCTTCACTTCCCATCTCCCTTGTTCTGTGATTCCAATGACAAATAAATGACAAAATCCACCTATGCCCTTCATGTTATTTACAATCTTTTCTCCCATTTATTCACCTCATTCTTTTCCTCTGAATCTGAAAGAATTTCTTACTTTGTCATCACATTTTATGATCTGCTTCTCTACAGAAGCACATCTGCCTTTCTCTTTCCCCTTTAATTAATTTAAAATTTTTAGGAACCGTGGCTCTTATTTCCAAGGCAGACTTGCTGGGTGTTCGATCATTTCACTTTTCATTCACTGAATCTTTTCTCTCACTCATTTTAACTCTTTTGAATCAGGCTTTCTCATATTTCCTTTGACTTGCAGTCTCCACTTTTGAAGAGACCCCTTGCTTCCTTGAATTTAGCTAACTTTTTCAAACATTGAAACGTTTTTCCTCTCTGGCCATCTTTATTTTTCCCTCTCTGTTTGCTCATCTTTACAGAAGGGAAGATGGGGAGGGCAAGTGATTATCTGAGATGATCCTAAGATGATGGCTCTCTTTCAGAGATTCAGAGAGCATTTCTTTCAGAGATTGAGCCTTTCTACAACTTTCAAACATTATGAAAGAATGACAAATCACTTTAGATTTTTACTGTTCCTTACTGGAATGTTAAGTCCCAGTGTGGACTGGGGAAGAAACAGATATTTCAATATTTGCCAAAGCACTTTTTTTCTGCGCTTACTAGGAGAGCATGAAGTTAGTCAGCACAGAGTTCTCTTCCTCTAACTGGCACCTCTGGGTTGGGAGGCAGCTGTAGGCTCCCTCCTGTGCATAGCACCGTAATCCTCAGCTCTCGCCAAAAGGAAAATCATTTCCTCCAAAAATCTGTCTCATGGCCCACCTTCCTCTCTGAGGCTGCCTCTGTCACTGAGTAAGCTTTATCTTTCTTTTGAGCAGCCATCACCATCTGACACATTATATGTTTACAGGACCATTTATTTGTTGCCTGTCCTCCCCTGCTCCTTCCCAGTCCTTTCACATAGACATCTCAGAATTTTTTGACACATAGTAAGCGCTCAACAAATACTTAATAAATGAATAAATATTTCTCAAGTGGTCTTCTTCATAAAATTAACCTTAGTCTATCACTTGTTTGTTTGCTTTCCCCAGTATGTTTTTTTCTGGTATATCTGATGGAAAGAAATCCTGTAAAATTCTTGGCATGCTTCCCAGGGCTGACATCTTGCATAATTTCAATGGGAACTGACACAAGCTGGATGATGAATATCATTTGGAAATTGTGATACACAACCAAAAGTTCTCCCTACAGTTAGTTTGCTCTTCTTAAACTTCAACAGCCCTAAATTCTATTTGCTGTTTAACATTTATATTTAACATAAATATAATAAAATGGTTTATAGTGTAAAGAATTCCAGACCTTCCTTACCCCCTGATTCAAGAGGAATGACTTTTGTCATTTCTGTGCTTCTTTCTTCCAATGCTTCCTTTTATGACTCCTGATATCATACGTTCAGTTCTCCAGGAAAGAGACTGTAAGATGGAGATCTGCATGAGAAGTTCCCTGGGGAATGCTCTTAGGATCAATTCTGTAAAGCGCTGAAGGAAGTAGGATTGAACAGGATGGGAAGTTAAAAGGTATTTCGGCTGCAGAAGCCTTAGCTGATCCCACAGGACATTCTGGAGCTGGGATGGTCCTTCAGAGTTGTCTGAAATCAAGAGAAGGAAGGTTTGCCCTTTTAGATTCTCACTGACCAGTCATTAGATTTGGTCTGTGCCTGAAAGAGGGTGAAACAGGGGTAAGACAGTTCCCAGGCCAAGAAAACTACCAGAGAACAACATAACTGTAGTCTGTCTGTCTTCAACACTCCCAGGACTGAGGTAGGGGTGTTTCCATCCTGGAGGGGCCTCTGACCCCAGCATATACCACATTGCATTAGACCATGCCACATATTTTTGCCTCATATTTATACAATGGCAATTTCAGAATCTCAAAGATAGGAGCAAAACCCATCAGAGTTAACTGAAAGTTTGTCTACCATAAAGATCCCTTAGTCATAGCCTGTGCCATGAGCCAAGCAACATACCTTTAAGAATTCTATAGGACGACTGTCAGTTTCACAAGAATTCTGTCAGAAATTGATGATCTGAGCACAAAGAGTTGCCTCTCCCTATTATGAGACCCTAATAACATAACAGTAAAAGAATTCAGAGTGGAATTAACCTGTAAAGGGAAAGAGCAGGGGAGAGTATCATTGGTACATGAAAGTTACGATCAATTTCTGGAAGACAAAAAAGGGATCAAAACATATTTATATTTTAAAACAAGAAGAGGAAGTCATAATTCATATACAAACTAGAGAATAGAGAGGATAGTTCAAGGTCTGCATTTGATTCTCTCTCTTGACAGGCGCTGAACCATGGCCACCACGGACAAGCAGAATGAGAAGCAATATAGTACATCCTTTTCCTCAAGCAATTAAAATGTTTACAGAGAACTACACTGACTGTTTGTGAGAATAAACCCCCTTCTTCTGGTATTTGGGCAGGCCTCTGCTTTCTAGCTTACTCCCACTAAAGCAAAACCTAACCAACAATCATCAAGTAAACAAGAAAAACTGCATCAGAAAGAAGAATGAGGAAAAACAATTACTCTGGGGGAGGGAGGGAAATCAATTTTCAGGGGAAAAGTAATGAACCTAAAACCAAAAGACAAGGGCTTACTTTTTGTGTCTCTAGATACTCCAAAAAGATGTAGTATCATTAAAATAAGAACAAACGCTATAAATAAAGGAGAACTTGAAGAACTGGAGTTTGGGGAAATTAATGCTTCTGAAATCTGACTCTTAAAAATCAATAGAAGTGTTGAAGACAAAATTGTGGAAAATATCAATAGCATAGAACAAAAGGCAGGACTAAAAAATGTGAGGTAAAGATGATGGAAATAAAGGAAAAATCCTAAAGATGATCATTAACTGATAAAGGAATTTTAGAAAGTGAAGGGAGAGATAATATGGAGAGAGGGAGGACATTATTAAGGGGGTAATTATAGAAAATTTCCCAAAGCTGCAAAAATACATCAATATTCAGAAGGAAAGGGAGGGAAGTTAAAGAAAAACAGACATAGACACATCAATGAATAGGCCACCACGGGTCCAGGAGTTTGTCGTTGGTGATACAAAAGGGGATGCAAGATGGCAGTGCAAAATTCCCTGCAAGTTAAAAAGTTAAAAAGGTATTGAACCTAGAATTCCACAAAAAAAACCCATCAAAATACGATGATAAAAAGCAGACATTTTTAACCTCAAAAGAACAGAAAATTTACCTGGCTAGTATATACTCTTGGAGTTTTTTGAGGAGGTACTGAAGAACATTAAGTTGAAAAAATTGTGGAAAGTAAAATTCAGCCTCGGAAGGATACCTCTGCCGTGGGCCGGGAGAAGAAGCTGAACAGGCTATAGGAGACTCAGGTGACTACGGGAGTATCTGTGTAAGAAGAAAAGTGGATACTATGGAACAGATCATCTGTTTATGAAGCTTGTTAAATTCAGCCATGTGGCAAAATGTACATTTCTTTTCATTCAAGATAACAACAACAAAGGTAAATACAAACTCCAGGGAAAAACAGAAACTGTACAACAAAGTCATAGCACAAATATGAAGGAAACCAAATGCAGTGCGATTTTTACATGACTGAAACAATTTATACATTTCAATAAAAAGAAAATCCATTTGAACCTCAGAACATTTTCTTTGCATAGGACAGGGATGCAATACAGATTTATATTTTAGTCTTTCTGAATCTTTCATTCTATTTGGTTTTATGATTATCATGGACAGAATGCTTGTGTCCCCCACTTCCAAAATTCGTATTTGGAAGCCTTATCCTTGGTGTGATAGGAATTGGTGGTGGGGCTTTGGGGCGGTGATTGGGTCATGAGCGGGGAGCCCTTGTGAAAAAGACCCAGAGTGCTCTGTTGTCCCTTCCACTATGAGAGGACACTACAAAGAAAGAGTCATCTATGAACCAGGAAGTGGGTCCAGCAGACATCAGATCTGCTGGTGCCTTGATCTTGGACTTCTCAGCCTCCACAACTGTGAAAACCACCCATTGTATGGCATTTTTTTATTACCATTCCCCATGGACCATTCCTCCACCTGGTTCATTTTTTGCCTCTGTCTCCCAGTCTGGGAGATTTTTCAACAGTGTGACCTTTTAAGTAAGATAATCTAGTTTTGAATTTCAGCTTAAACACTAACAGGGTGTGTGAACTTCAGTAAGTTCCTCAATGAATCTTGGTTTCAGTATTATATATTAGGAATGATAACAACAATAACCGTCTTCACCTTTGAGGGGGTATTGTCTGCACAAAATGAAATAATGTATATGTATTTGAAAATGTCTTTTAAAATATAACATAAAAAATACCAATTATATTAAAATGCAAAATTTCAAAAAGCTGTATTTTCACCTCCCATTCCTTCAGCTATTCAACTTCCATACAAAGTCTTCCCGAATATTTAATATTCATTTGATGACTCTTCTATCAATCTTTCCAAAGACTGTAATACTCTTACCATCTATTTACCATAAAAATATTTTTTTAAAGATTTTATTTATTTATTTGAGAGAGAAAGCACCCATGCCCACACACAAGCAGGGGGAGGGGCAAAGGGAGATGAGAGGCAGAATTCCCACTGAGCAAGGAGCCCATCACAGGGTTCTCCATCCCAGTGCCCTGAGAGCATGAGCCACCCAGGTGCCCCAAGCATGCATATATATATATATATATACATATATATATATTTTTTTTTAACTCTGTCGAAAATTATGATAAACAGTCAGGTTTGAGAACAGTGATTTGAATGTTTCTGTATTCTTATGGAAAGAGAATCAAGAGTGATGTGGACCTAACAGGTCTTACAGTACATGACTCTTACCTATGCACAAAACATCACCACATCTGTTATTTTACTTGAGTCTGATGCCAAATGAATGCCATAGATAAATATATTTTCCATTTTACCATTCAGCTGAATGCAGAGGCAATAAGTAAAGATCAGCCACCTAAGAGGTAAGAAAATCACAAGTCAGGTCTTACTTTGATTTTAGGTACAGTTCTCTTTCCACGGCACCAGATTTGAGCTTGTATAACTTCCTGGCCGTCCTACTTTCTTATTCCTCGTTCCCAACACTCCTGATACCGATATTTTTTGGAAACCCATGTTTTATAAATTATCTCTATTTGGGGTCACTAGAACTCTCTAGTTGAGGGTTCAGGTTTTTTTCTTGTCCAGTGTAAACATTATGATTCAACACACCAGAAATATTCTCACCAACACGTACAGTGGTTTTATCCTTTCATTTATCTAAGATTTTTGCCCTTAAAATCTTTCCCATAGATCAACACAATTTTTCCTCCTCTGATTATCTTTCTGGGTGTCTGCAGACCAGTACAGAAGACCACACATGGTGTGGATTGTTGCTTATTCTCCGTGAACCTCTGCGTCACTCCACAGTCCCACTCAATTCATGCTTTATTCACTCTAATAGCAAACACTTCAGAACTTATCTCCCTTCCTAGTTATTCTTCAGCTTACAGTCAGTAGGCTTCTGTCATGATGGTACCACTGAAGGTGCTCCTACAGTGAACCCTAAAACCCAAATCCAGTGAATTGTGTTTAGTTCTGGCTCATTAGACCTCTCTGTAGAATTTTATCCCAGAATATTCCTTTCTTGATTATTGCCTCTTTCCTCCATGTAATTCTCTACTGGTTGTCTTACTTAGGTCTATGTAATTTTTTTCAAGTTTTTATCTTCTTCCTGGCCAATGTGTAATGATGTGCCCTGAGTAATCTCTAAGGTTTTGTGCTTAACCTCTTCTTCTTACTCTGTATGTTCTCCCTGAAAAAAAAATCACTCTTCTCACCGCAAACATCCCACCATATGCCAATAAATCTTGCATCTATCACTGTAACTATAGGAGGGTGAGGGGATTTGGGAGCTAATCAAGGGAAAAGATACAACCATGAGGTTGCAATAGCACCACAAGATTTATTTGGGTGATATTTTGGTAGGTTTGCACATGGGGGATGTCTCTCAGCATGTGAGATCACTGGAGAGGAGGTCAAGGGAACTCAGGAAAAGAAGGATCAGAGAGAGGGTTTATATGTCTAGATGATTTATCTTAGCAGCACAGAAGAGAATCTCTGGGCTGGAGAGCTCCAAAGGGCAGCAACAGCTTGGGGTTTTAATAGCACCAGGAGTTTTATCTATCTATAGCTAACAGATGTTGGGTGCATTTTTTTTTAAGGTATGCAAAGCAGCCAAGCTCTAAATCGCTAGAAATCTGCTTGTTTGGTTTATACTTAAAACAATTGGATGTGTAAAAATTTGAGCTTGGCATTGGCAGGCTTTTGAGCTAATGGGTCTCTGCCTGCTATAAAGAAATAAACAGCCCAGGGGCCAATATACAGAGACCATCGTTGGCTCATAGATATAACGGTAACTCAGATTCCTGGATGAACTCCAGGAACTTCAGAACTAAAACCAATATCTTTCCACTAAATGTAGTTTTTTTCCCTATTCTATTTCAGTGAAAGGAATAGTGTCTGTAAAGCTAAAGCAACCGACCTATCTATCCTCTACTCTAATCCATGACCCTTTTATTAACTGTACTCTCTACTGTTTTTACATCCTTTCTTCATCACATGGTTTCCATCACCAATGCCTCAGAGCATGGCTTCTCAGTATTGTGACTAGATTATTATCAGAGTCTCTTAACTATTCTTCCTCTCTCTAGTCCTACTATTGCCTGGTGTATCCTCTGCACTACCATCAAGATTATTTTTCTGAAACTCAAATAGGATAAGGTCCATTCACTTGATTAAAACTCATTTTTTTTTTCACTCTCTATGGCCAGCAGTTGGCAAGCTATGACCTGCAGGTTAAACCCATCCCTCTGCCTGGTTTTGTAAATACAATTTTACAGGAGTGAAGCCACTCACAGCCATTTACATATTGTCAATGGCTGTTTTCCTGCTCCAATAGCTGAGTTGAGTAGTTACACACAAGACCATATGGCTCACAAAGGCAAAAATATTTACTCTCTGGTCATTTACAGAGAAAGCTCATCAACCTCTAGTCTACAAGGTAAAGTTCAGGAGTTGGGTGTGACATATAAGCCTTTCATAAGGGGAGCATTTGACTTCTCAAGTTTATCTTACCCTGTATCCCCCTTTACGACTCTCAGTCACAGCCATGTGAAACTACTGGTAGCTTCCAGAATGTACCAGGATGCTTTATACTTGATGCCATGATTCCTTCCACCTTTTCTACCCAGTACATACTTCCCATACTTATCCATTTGTCAGTCTCCTACTCATTTCCAAGATTCAAGGGCTCTTCTGTCAAGCATTTCTTAAATCTCTCCCAAAGGAGCTATGTATTCTCCTTCCCACATACTTTACAGACCTTGGTCATAGAACCAATCATCTTTTTTTCCTCATGTTTTAAAGTGATCTCAGTCTACCCATAGTTAGGTGACAGTTTGGCCAGATAGCCATTTCTACATTTGAGTTCATATTCCCTCAATTTTGAAAGCACTACGTCATTGTTTTCAAGAAGTCTGATGCCAGTCTGTTTCTTGATACTTTGGATATCACAGTCTTGATACCACATAATCTTTTAAAGTTCTTTTTTCGCTCCCAGTTTTTTAAATTAATAACTTTATAGAGCATTTTTAGATTTACAGAAAATCTGAATTGAGTGCAAAGTAGAGAGTTCTTATACACTCTCTCCCCCACACTTTCTTCTGATATTAACATCTTGCATTACGAAGGTACACTTGTTAGAACTGATGAAACAAATATCTTTATTATTTTTTCTTTATTTTATTATTATAGTTTATTATAGTTTACTAAAGCCCACAGCTAACACTAGGATTTGCTTTTTGTTCTGTACATCCTGTGGGTTTTCACAAATGTATAAGTGACATTTACCTACCATTACGGTATCATACAGAACAGTTTCGCTGCCTTAAAAATCATCTGTGCTCCACCGATTCATCCTTCTCTTCCTCCCCACCAGTCTCTGGCAGCCTGATTTTCCTACTGGCCTCAGAGCTTACCCTTTTCCAGAATGCCATAGACTTGGAATCACACAGGACATAGATTTCACGTTGCTTTCTTTTCCCTAGTGATATGCATCTAAGTTTCCCCCATGGCTTTCCGTGGCATGATAACTCATTTCTTTTTACCACTAGTTTTCCATTCTGTGTATGTACCAGGGTTGGTTTATCCATTCACCTACTGAATGAATATCTTAGAATGGATAGTTTTCAGGATGAATAAAGTAGTAGTTTTAAAATAAAATAGTAGTTTTAAAATAAAATAAGTAGTTTTCAAGATGAATAAAGCTGCTATAAAAATCCATAGGCAGGTTTTTGTGTGGACATATTTTCCTCTACTTTTGGAAAATACCAAGGAATGTGATTTCTGGCTCACTTGGGAGGGTGTGTCCAATTTTAGAAGAAACTGCCAAACTGTCTTCCAAAGTGGCTATGCCATTTTGCATTCCTAACAGCAATGAATGAGAGTTTCTGTTCCTCCACATCCTTGCCAGCACTGGGTACTGTCAGTGTTCCAGATTTTGGCCATTCTAAGAGGTGTATAGAGGTACCCATTCTTGTCTTAATTTTCATTTTCCTGATGACATATGGCATCAAGCAACTTTTCATACACCTATTTGAATAAGTGTTTGTATACCTTCTTTGCTTATGTATATACATATGCACGCATATACCTTGCTTGATCAGATATCTTTTCCCCTCTTTTGCCCATTTTTTAAATTCAGTTGTTTGATTTCTTATTGTTGGATTTTACTAATAACCTTTGACTGTTATAATGATCTTCATCAAAATTACCGATTATGAGACAAAACATTTTTGATCCCTTACCAAACACCACATAATGTGTTAAGTATTTTACAAACATTATCTCATAGAATCCTCATAACACTATTGTTTTATCTAATTATATCCTGGAATAACCGGCTAAGAGAGATTCAGTGATTTATATAAGATCACATAGAAAGTACGGGCACCTGGGTGGCTCAGTCGGTTAAGTGTCTGGCTTTGGCTCAGATCATGATTATTGGGGTCCTGGGATCGAGCCCTGCATCTGGGTCTGCGCTCAAGGGGACTCTGCTTGTCCCTTTTCCTCTGCCCTCTCCCTATTTGTGCTTTCTCTCAAAACGGAAACAAAATGAAAAACCCTCATAGAAAGTAAGCAATAGGTCCAGAATTTCAGCCCATTCTTTGAATCTCCAGAACCAGCATCTTAACCACTGCAGGACCCGTCTCCCCTTCCTTCCACAAATGTGTGACAGGTTTGTTCCTCTGGCTAAGTGAGGAACTCCCAAAGGACACAGAGAGTAGCATGCTGGATATAAGGCCGGATGGGTGTGCGATTCAATATAACAACCAATACGTCTGTATCTGATCTGGCTAGGAACTTGAGACGAAAAACATATCTACCTCTGAGGAGAAGAAAAAGAAGAAAACAAAATAAAATAATTTTGTTTAAATAAAATTTTAATTTTTATGTTTAAAGTAGGCTAGTTTGAATGGTATTTTTTTTTCCATTTTAGAGAAATTAAATGTTCTCCTACAGTCAAAGAGACAATAGTTTTAAGATTTATTTATTTGTTTGAGAGAGTGAGAGAGAACGTGTGCACCAGCAGGGAAAGAGGAGGGGCAGCGGGAGAGGGAGAGACAGAGGCAAAGAAATGGATGCCCCACTGAGCAGGGAGCTCCAGGCTGGGCTCCATCCCAGGACCCTGAGATCATGACCTGAGCGAAAGTCAGACACTTTACCCACTCAACCACCCAGCTGCCCCAAAGAGGCAATGGTTTAAAGTGTAAGGGTGTTTTTCCTCTGCCAAGTCACAAATAGATGAATGAATACTTTTCAATCTGGTCTGCTACTCCCTTTCATCTGCATCAATTACTAATCCAAATAAGGCGATCATCACAATCCATTTAGCATGCTCAGAGGTTCTTCTGTTGAAGACACATATCCACTTCTGGACATTAAGGTAAGCAGTAGGAATTATAAATGTTATATACACATTATGCAAAAGATGAAATAACACAGTTCATTCAACTTAGCAGAGTTCTCAGACTAATGCATAGTAGAATTCCACTCATTGGGATGAAATCTCTTAGGCTGACACGACAGCCCTTCTGGCAGCTTCGGGCGGAGTGGAGTCTTTCGCTTCTATACCTTCTCCCCTGGCTGCTGTGTGTGGTTATCCAGGATGATTCCATTCCACTTCTGGAATGAGAACACCAAATTCTCTTCAGGTTCCTTAGGACTGCAGGAATTGGGAGGCCTCACTTGTGTGGTCAGGCTGGCCTCTAAGAGAAGTTTCCAGATTTTACGTCTAATCCTACCATCTCCATAACCCTCCCACCCCCGAGGCAGGTCAGTGCCTGCAAACCACGGCCTTCCAACTTGAGCCACTGAGATCACATCTTAGTGTCACTCAACTCATTTTCTTCCCTATGCCTCCAGGTCTTCAGGCTGCATTTCTCTCTCTCTCTCTCTCTCTCTCTCTCTCTCTCTCTCTCTCTTCTCTCTCTCTCTCTCCCTCCCTTTACCATTAATTTTAAGTCTTAAACTATCCCCACCTTTAGGCTTCCCTCTCCACCAACCCACCCTCCATTCTTCTTCTGAAATATAAATGCACGTAATTCAATCATCCAGCACATCCATTGTTGATTTCTCTGAGAAAAGAAGTGGAGAAGAAGGTGAAGAGCAAGTCCAAAAAAAAAAAAAAAAAAGGCAGGAAAATGACAAAGGTTCTGGAAATCCAGGCCATTTTTGAGGTTCTCAACTCTAATCTATAGTCTTTGACTTCATGATCTTACATACAGATAATCTGAGGGCCTTTTGTTTTCTTTCATTCAGGAACATGATTCTCTTAAAGTCCCCTTATCTAGACATCAAGCCTTTCCAGCTCTCACCAAATTAAGTTAAAGCTACTATCCTTGGACACCTATTAGGACTAAGGAACTGAGATGTTGTCTTGTTTATTATTATTATTATTTCATTCCATTCTCTTTTTCACTGTGTCTATTTTACAAATGAGAAACTGAGGTTCAGAGACATGAGTCATTTGCTCCCAAACACAAAGTGCTTGTACAGCACAGAACAAAGATTTGAAGCTGGCTCCTCCATCCATCTCACTCTACTACATTGTCCCTCCTCACCAGAAGATATGTTGGAATGATGGATGAAAAATGAATGGCCACTGAGATGTCCTCTAATCCTAAATAGGTCATTTATTCTGTGGCCAGGCTGATGACATGGTCACTTTGACCGTTCCCTAATGCCCCTACTCTCATAGGCAGACAAAATGGAGAACACAGGATCAAGTATATGTCAGGTATTTATCACTAACGGAATCAAGTCATTTCCTCACCTATACCATGGAAGAGAAAGTCTCTAAAGTCCTGTCCCCTAGATCATAAGTTTCTCTACAACAGAAACCATGCCACACTCATCATCATACATAGCACTCTCTAGCTAGTGCATATAAAGAATGCTGCATGCCTAGCACCTGCTCAAGGGTTTTTATTAAAAAGCTGATCTGAACTATTTATAACCATCATACAAGGATGCTATGTTTCATCATTTTCATGGTCAAAAATAATAACAAAAACAGTAACTGGAAAACATATTCCAAATTTAATTGGCATCTAATTTAATGCAAACATTATGGACCACATCAGCTAAAAGTTCTCACCAATTCTTCTTTCAGCCTCTGACTTAGCAAATAAGGAAATATTGAGGAAATTGAGGTCTTACTGAACTGTCCAAAATTATGAAGTTCTGCAATATAGGTTCAAATCTATGACCTGGTTTCTTTTTATTTTATTTTTTATTTTTAGCTTGAGAAGCAGGGCTTCATTGTTCTTTCTCTGGATAGTAGCAATGGAAAGGGAATAAAAGCATCAGAGCAAATAAAAGCATCAATTCATCATATGACCTTGCATACTGGTAAACTTTGATCAAAGCAATAGGAAGTCACACGTTTATCTCAAAACTTACACAATTACACAGCTACGTACTTGCAACAAATATGTTCCTAATCTGAAATGTCGCTTATACCTGAAAAATTGAATGGGCAAGAGTCACCGATTAAGAACACTAGTGCTCTCCTGATTAATTTTTTCTATTCCAGAACCCTTCTTAACATTACACACTAATTTGTGATTTAAAACCAATCACATAGAAGGTGGACAAACAAAACAAAACAAAACAAAACAAAAATCTCTATTAAGGATTTTGTAACTTTCAGGATTTGTTCAATGCACAAACTTCTCTACCATGTCCGTGGAGTAGTGACTCCAAGAGGTGATGATAACAACCAACGTAAGTCAATGTTTTAAAGTACATTCCTAATAGTAAATGCAGAATAATTTCTATATTAGTATTTTAATGCCATAGTTTCATATTTTTAAGATTTCTTTTGTTTTAAATAAATATCATGGTCAAGTTAGTGTCTTTTATTTCTCACTAAAGAGCCTCAATCCACAGTAGTTTTAAAGACTGAAGTTCATTTACTAACACTTGAACCTACAGACCGCTCACTGTCAAGGCAATACTTCCTGGCCCTTGTCTTTGCTGGGCATGAAAGAACAATGTGATTACCTGCCTCTAAACCACTGGGTCGCCCCATAGAGCAGCTTCTCTCTTCTCTATCAGAGCTAAGGAGGATGATCCAGCTCTGACTGCTAAAGTAAATGGACAGAGGATCCCAGTGTGCTGGAGCTTATCAAGGTGGGAGGAGCCTCTCCATCGTTCCCACAGGTGTGGAGGGAGCCCAGCAAAGCCCTGATCCCACTTCCCACATGCTCCTCCTAATGGCAGAGCTGTGAACTGGGACCACTGGTGTTGGTGGGGTGGGGGGGCAGGTAGTGGCTAGAAGTGGTGGTATGGGGGAAATGCCAGTGAAAGCAGATAAAAAAAACCTCATGTGACCCTGCTCCCATTTGACTCTCAGGTGCTCACAGGAGTAGACAGTCTCCCAACACAAGTCAGGAGGGGAGTTCGTAGAAAGCTATTTTATCATATAGGAATGTACAACCATGCGCACATGTCCTTATATTTCAAATATATCATATCTTTTTTATAACCTATTTTCATCATCTTAACAATGTACTGTTAGCATGTTGACATTTCTACAGCATTTTTAATGATTACGTGGTCTTTCATTACGCAAATATACTTGTTTATTTGATCAGTATTTATTTGCTAATTTGGGTATTTCCAGTTTAGCTTTTTTTTTTTTAAGATTTTATTTATTTATTTGACAGAGAGAAACACAGCCAGAGAGGGAACACAAGCAGACAGAGTGAGAGAGGGAGAAGCAGGCTCCCCATCGAGCAGGGAGCCCAATGTGGGGCTCGATCCCGGGTTGCCAGAATCATGAGCTGAGCCGAAGGCAGACGCTTAATGACTGAGCCACCAAGGAGCCCCCAGTTTGGGGTTATTTTAAGTGCTGTGAGGAATAGTAATGTGAAAATATGCTTTTCATATTTCAAACACTGCAACATTTCAAATAATTTCCTTAGATAAAATGTGTAGAAGTAGGACTATTGGTGAAAAGGCGTTAAGCATGTTTTGACGATTGTTAACATATTGCCATGATGCTAGGCAGGAACGTTCACACTCTGCAGCACACAATGTTAACCCTGGACTGAAGACACTGCCTGTTTAACATACTGGCATCCATAAATCTTGAAATAAATAGAATTTTGTTTAAACCTCAGCAAAACTAAACAAGATTTCACAAATTGAGTATTTGTGTATCATATCTTTGCTAATTCCCTCATCATGACTTTTATTAATTCTCCACTGGGTTTTAGTCTTTTATTCATTGGAAAAGACTCTGTATAAGATTTTTGAACAACACTCTGTCAAAGATTTTACAACAGTTCCTTGCCAGTGTGTAGTTTGTCTCAAATTTTAATGGTGCTTCAGGATATGGATTTTTATGTGGTCAAAGATGTTAATAACTCCTGTATGAAATATGATATATTTTCCTTCTCTAGTTTGAGGCTTAGATATTCCACTACCACCAAGAAATTACACAAGTAAATATTTTAGGTCCTTGTTTTACATGGAATTCATTGGTCAATAGGGAATCCTTTTTTTTAATTTTAATTTTTTTTTCCATAACCCAGCAACACTATCCCTCCCCTCCACCCCTCAGCAACCCTCAGTTTATTTCCTAAGAGGGAATCGTTTTTTAAAAAAAAAAATTTTGTATGATGTGAAATATGGCTCTATCTAAAAACAGCAGCATTTTCAGTATTTGGAAATGTGAAACCTCTATAGATTTATTTATTAAGCAAATTAGTGTTCTGTTTTGCATCATACAGGGCCACGTCATTTTTTATTAGTTTTTTCCAAGGAGGGAAATGAAAGAAGACATATTAGGTAAGGTATTTTTAAATGTTTCCTGTTCCCTTCTCAGTTAAAGGATTTCTCGCTCTTTGTACTCTATATATCATCAATGAGTTTTAAGTCTAGATTTAGGAAGAAGGAGAATGTGACTTGGGGAGGACAAAACTAGGTAAGAAGAGAAGCCAAGAGGAAAAAAGAATACCATTGCTTTTGATCCCAGTTGGATCCTATAAGGATGAGGCAGAGAGGAGAAGGAAACTGTAAGAAGCCATCTCCATTGCCTCTGTTACCAACCAAGAGAGAAAATGGTGGGGGTTGGGGGGGCAGTGATTTAAATGCACCCAGGTAAAGTATGGGGAAGTCCAAAATGTTGGACAGCAGAACCCAGTCTACACGGTAGAGACACCTTCCCATAAGTCAATGCAAACACAGTTTAAGCCCATGGATGAGCACGGTGGGACTGAGGCAGAGCTCCTGGTTTCTTACAGCCTGAATGCACAGGCAGGTGACCTAGGGTGCCCCTGAATCTATGAGGGGCTATAGAGGTACTAAAAGGGTTGGTAAACCAGAAGAAACTTGGCTTCAGGCAAAGACTACTCAAGATATGGGGAATTTGAAACAAGAGGCAAATAACATAACTGTTGACTAGAGTAGGTAACTCCATGACATCTCAGAAAATCAGATGGAACCTGTTTAGCCACTGAGGTCACCATGGAAGGATCAATCCTAGTTGATCATGATAGTCACACAGTGTGATCCAAATAGCATTGTGTAGACTCAAGGAACCCACTTCTCCTATTTATACAAAGTCGTATCATCACCTCCACAAATACCATTCGATGTGATCTTGGAAAAGGAAAGCATGGGAATAATCATTTGGCTGAGTCATCCAAGCAGAGACTAATTTTCTTTAAAAGGCTATTTAAATTATTGGAAAGAACACAGATTATAAATTTGCACTAAATAAAATTATTCCCTCTCTATATGCCTCCTCCCATCCAATGGAGTGGAGGATGGGAGGAGCTCATGCAGAAAATGAGGACAGTTATAAAGGAATAAACCCTAAACTGTCTTGTAGATTCCAGTTAATGAGATTGAATTTGTTAGACTAATACACACATTGTGCACTTTCCTTCCTTTTCAAATTTCCAGTTGTTATAACGGTAACATATTTTCTTAGAAGAGAAGAAGCACTCATTTTTGAAATTTTAACCAGTTTTCTGGAAAATTTCCCTGCAACTATATATTTTAATACACTTCAAAAGCAGTTGGATCATTTTACTTAAAACATTGCTCCTACGTTTTTACAGTCACAACCTACTTGGCAAATCTGAGTTTAACCAACACAAGTTTTCTTTGTTCTTGGGCTGCCATTATGGATAATTCACAGCTAAGAAATTTTCCATGTGAAAATTGTGTTTTAGAAGTGAAATGGACAAGATAAGAGAAGTATAAACATTTTACCTCACATCTAGGAGTGATCCAATTCCATTTTTCGAAGAACATACAAGTCAACCTGCTGGGGTTGAAAAACACAACTAAAAATTAATAGATTATTACCAAGGACTTACAAATTTAAGACAACTTTTTCCCAGTCCCTTTCTGAGTCATTTCTAAATGGATTTATTTCATCTTGAAATAGATTCAAAATTGTCCTCAGATATAAATAAAAATAAGATGATCGTGAGGTTGAAGAGCTCACATTTATTAAGCACTTATGATGGGACAGGCACTCTAAATGCCTTTGGGAATTAAGTTTTCGACAACCCTTTGCGGAGGTGCTCATACTTATTTGTATTTTAATAATTCTAGCAAACTGGGACTCAGGGTGGTAAATTCTTTTGTCTAGGACTATACCTAGGGAATGGCAGATTTGACATTCCAGCCCAGGTCCTCCAAAACCATAGTCCATATTTGCCTTTCTGCTTTTACCCTTTGAACATGTCTGAGTTTATGTAGCAATGGAAGCAGCACACTTAGAGACAGGAAACCTGTGTCCATATCTTACCTTTGCCAGGTGTTTACTGCATCGTTCTAAGCAAATGATCTGTTACGTGCTCTGAAAAACAAAGGCTGTCCTGAATATTGAATGAATTTTAATTTCTTCTTCTAAAAAAAAAAAAAGAAGGTAATATACCTCGCAGAGTTATTTTGAAGATTTCATTAGATAGTATCTGGACAATACAGGATACATTTTCCACATACAGCCAGGTCCTTATAAATTATAACAGTTATTATTAGTTTCCTATATTTAAAACCACTTCAGTTTTACAACACTGTCTAAATATAAGGCAATGCTAGCCTTCCAGAAGTAAAACAATGAATGTATCCTTGCTAGCGACATTTAAGTGCACAATGATAAACAAAAGCATGATGCTTCTAGCGAGGGGAGCCTTGTTCTGTCTGTCCCACCTCATTTCCCATGACCTCCCAATAGACCAATTCCATGTGTCCTTCAGAAGCACAGGGGTTGTCCTGGATCACATTCCTTTTTCCCCTGCTCTCCTTACCCATCTGGAAAGGCTCATCCTCTCTTAGACAAAAACCTTCTCATGGCACAAGTCACAGGGCTTTGAGAACAGCAGTAGTCTGGGTTCAAGATGGCAGCGGAGGACCCACTACTGCCTAAACCCACCAAAGACATTCAGGAGACTGGGTGCAACTCACCCAGGCTCAGTGCCTATATGGGTGAAAGGGCCCTTCAGGTCCTTTCCTGCTCTAAACAGCCGCTGCTTGATAATTCAGCTCAGCTCCTCCATTAGACTTCCTGGACCAACTCTCCACACATTAATAGTGCCCTTCTCCCTGTTCCCACTCTGTATAGAATCAGAATCTAGGGTTTTAAACATTTCTCTCTAAACATTCCCTACATAATATGTATATAATTCATTAACCCCTCAGGCTATATCAGAGCAGAAAGACTCTTCTCCCCAGACCAGAGTCGGTTGTCACCCAGAGATCTCAGAAAGACAAGTCCAAAATTGGAGTATCCCAAGGGGTGTGTGGCAGAACTTCACCTTCCAGCACTGAGGATCAATTGTTCATGCCACTCAGAGCCACTGGCCCCAGATGCCTGCCAGGGACTAAGGGTGCACAAACCCATAGCACAGATAAGCACAGCAGGCCCTCACATCCTATGGATCTATCCATCTACACGGAAGAAAATACATAAAACAAATCATATTAACAGAGTTTGAAAACCAGCAGGTTTTTTTAAGTGTAAGAAGGGTTAGAAATCCATGTGTGGCTTCTTATTAGATGTAAAATCTTTGGCAAGTTACTTTATTTTTATAAGCGTTTAATTCCGCTTTTTAAAACAGGGTCACCAATGTCCAGTGGAGGGAGACAATAGGATGATATGGAAGATAGTGCATATGAATGAGTCAGCCTGTGGCTGTCCTTTAGGAATTCAAGGAGAAGCTGCTACTGTGACAATTATCTTCTCAAAGTCCCCAATGACTCTCAATCTTAAGTGAAAGCAGAGAGAAATTAATCAACCTCCAACTGGTCAGAGTTTTGTCATTTGACAGAAAAGAGCCTTTTCTCAATATTGTTCTAGCTTAGGACATCACTTTTGCTTTACACACCATCTCTGTCTAACCGAGTGTATTAGTTCCCTGTTGTCACTAACAAATTAGCTTCACCTAATGGTTGAAAACAACATAAATTTATTGTCTTATGTTTCTGGAGGTCAAAAGTCCCACATGGTCTCACAGGACTAGTGTGAAGGTATCAGTGGCCCTGGTTGCTTCTGGGGACTCTAAGGAGATGTTTTCTCCCCCATTTTCTATGTTCCTTGGCTTCTGGCTACCTTGCTCCACTTTCAAAGTTCACTGCCCTGATCTGGGCTTCCAGCACCACAGTCTTCTTCCTGGACTCTCTCTCCTCCTGCATCCCTCTAATAAGGATGATTATGATTATATTGGGTCCAAGTGAATAATCCAGGATTATCTCCCACCTCGAGATTTAACTTTAACTTGATCAACTTGCAAATTCCTTTTGCCAGAGAAGGTAACAGTCATATCACCCACAGATTAGGATGTGGACGTATTTCGGGCCATTTACTCAGCTTACCACCTCAAGTTGCCATGGCGATTGCTTACAGACTCAGTCCTGCCACTCTTTCTAACATGAACTTAGCCCAACATGACGCTGGAGCTAACCAACAGGACTATGAGTACAGAGTTGCTCAGAAAACACGTATTTCTCCATCAAAGTTGCTCAATTAAAATATGGGGCTCCATTTACTGCATCCACACATCCATCGGCTTCCAGAAAGAGACAGCAGCCAAAAGTTTGGCAATAAAGGAAAGAAGAGCATCCAGCTGCACAGGTACCAGCAGCAGAACTACTCTAGAAAGCTTCTGAAGTTCAGTGGTACAAACTCCAAGCACACTGTCGGCACAGAGATCAGACCCTACTCACTGTCAGTCCCATCTTTGGGCTCATTTCCAACAGCACGTGCTCATGAAATTATGCCTGGGTTCTAATCAGACATGACAATTGGGAAAGAAAAGAATAAAATGTATAAGAAGGTCATTATGGCATTTAGGTCTTTATTCCTTTAACTATTTATGGCATTTAGGTCTTTATTCCTTTTACTATTTAAGCAGAAAGTCTTAGATAAGCACACCCATATAATGAGCCTGGGTTGAGGAAACATGCAGCAACGTCAGATCAGACATTTTACTTTCTCTTTTACTTTTAGAGTCAACCTTTAAATGTATTACCTCTAGCACTCTCGTCAAAGTGTTTTATGATTATTCGGGCTTATTCTTTCCATATGCCTTTGGTTGTGATACCACAGGAGCAATGTAATTAAAAGATTCCTCAGGCTATTTGAGCTCTGGAAAAAAAAAAAAACTGATCATACAAAATTTCAACTAAAATATCATGTTTTACAAGCATTATAAACATTTATAGGCAATTTGAATTGTTATCTTATTTATTCAAATGTCCCAACTACACCAACATAAAATAACGATTCCACATTTCTATTTTTCAAAGCATTGGAAATTACTATGGTGGGAAGACTGACATAGTTCTATGACCAAGGGAGTTTTAATATCAGATACCCTTCAAATTTACAAGACCTAATATTTCACTAAATTCAAAGTGTGCACATGTGTTGTCATCTAATTTACATAGTGATTCTTTCGCATCTCATTGTGAATAATCTGTGCCCAAAATAAGTTTATATTGATAAGTCTCTAGAAAAGCATTGTTTATGCATTCATTTACCCATTCAATCATTTAACAAATATTTATCAAGTGCTTACTCTGTGCCAGACCAGGCACTGAGCTGGTTGCTGGAGACAAAGCAATGAACAAAATTAATAAGCTTAGTTCCCGTTCTTCAGAACAAGTTACATGCTGCTTATTCCTCATCTCAATGCCTCAAATCTAATCTGTAATAGCATAAATAAAAACAAAGTTTGCAAAACATATAAAATTAAATCAGTGTGTGTTTTTGCTATTTTGAGCTTAATGAACTCTACATTGAATTGTGTATGAAGTCTCTAGATTACCAGCTTTTTTTTCTATAGTGCACTTATGAAATGGCCTCCTCAGGACATGTATATTACAAAAGCAAGTGGATGAAAACAGCTCAAAATCTTCCATTAAAAAATAATAAAAATTATGACCAGAGGCCTCCTCCTGTCCTGGAAAGTATTGAAGAGGCCAGGAGAGTAACTACCAGAACGACCTGTATCTCATTCTCTCGGTAGATAAACTGGCAGCTTGAAGGCTTGGGATCCAGTCCCAGAGAAATGGTGTGACTTCTTTATTGTCCGAGTTCTGGGCACACATGAGAGTAAAGGAGGGACTAACACCAGGAAAACAGGCATAAACTAAGACACAGTCACCCCTGGATAAACCACTTAACCTCCTTGGACATTCTTTCCCCTGCCAAATGCTGACAATGGCATAAACGCTTATGAAAATATGAAATAGAAGAGGCACGAAAACTCTTTGAAAATCACAGAGTGCTACCCAAATTGTGGTTTTCCTGTTAATTAAAAAAGACTTAATTAATTAATTTTCAATGTGCTCTGTGAGTTGACCCTGAGGAATTAAAAAATAGAGAGAGATACTATAAACCCAATAGTTATAGTGAAACACCAGGAAACACCCCGACAAAGTTATCAGGACCGCTAATATCTTTCCTTAGTTAATCAATTAGTAGCACTGCTCCTTTCTAACCACAGTCCTTTCTCCGTGAGACCAAGTGGAATCAGGGAAAGTAGCCGCACGGATGGTGCTGCAAGCCCGCAGCCGAATGTGGCATAAGCAGAAACATACCCCTGCGGCCAGCAGGCAGACCTCACTGCAGTTCTGGGCTGCTAACTCCTTATTCATCTTTGGGGAAATTTTTCAATCTGCAGCTGGAAGTCTAATCTGGAATGTATTTTATCTGAAGAGAACGGTACAGTAGCTATTCAGATAACAGTCAATGTTTTTCCTTACCATACATCATTTGGGTTTCTCCTAGGACATGCAAAAAAGCAAATGACTTAAAGCAGACATAAAACATTTACTTCTTTATTAGGAATGGGGGAAAAACAGGATAGTGACAATTGACATAATCTACAAAATCAGGATAAAGCATTGCACCAGTGGATTCTAAGTTACGGTGAGCTCTAATAGTGTTTTCCAGGGTGGGAAGGCATGACGGGAGCAAGTGGAAGGCACTCTTACAAAGGAAACTGGCAAGGACTCCCTAGGGAGCAAAACAAAAGAAATGAAAGAAATTAAATAAAAGAAACACTAAGTTAGACATAGAAAATGATGGAAAGGCAACTAAGTCTCCTCTTCTGAAATCAAAAACGTTCCTATTTGTAACCATCGGTTTTCTGCCAACTGCAAGGCCTCAAGGATGTATGTGGCCCCTCCCCTTCCATTCTTAAAACAAGCTGACTACCATCAATGGCAGAAACACAGTAGCACATGGCACACAGTAGAAGACATTCTCCATGTCTCCCTAACACTCACAATAATCTGGGAGAAAATCTGCTAATGTGTGCTCCAGGGTTCGGTCTCAACGTCTTCCTCAGTGAGAGACCCAATTCCTGGCTGGGTACCCTTTAGCCAAAAATAAAACTCCATTTGCCATCTTTCCTTGCACCAAAGTGTCTTGGCCTTATGACTAAGTGCTGGACATTAGGATCTAAGCAGGACTGTCTTCAAGAAGTGATCATAAGAGGAGGACATATCCCAGTTTTTCTCTTCCTCCTTCCTGTTGTCTAGGATGTTCCTGTGATTCCTAAAGCCCATGCAGCAATGGTCTAATATGTGGTTTATGTTTAGAATGATGAAGCAAGAAGATAGAAATGTTCCTAAAGCAACCAGAATGGATCTAAGTTACAAACCCTTAGAAGTCATTGACGTGAGAGACAAATGAACCCCTATCTTAGTTAAATCACTGCTATTTGGGGTAGTTGTAAACAACTAAAATTCACCCTAAAGAATCATTGAATGAATATTAAAAGGTTATCCTTTTATGGGTGACTTATAATATTGTACCAGTAGCATTTTCAAGACAGAATTTATTAGTTATTTGCAAATACATGTGAGTTTGGATTCTTCATTGAACCTTGTAAACATTTGCTCTTTCTCTCCCTCTCCCTCTTTCCTCCCCCCCCAAAATTGTTATATTTCACCCTCACTACTTCAGCCTACATTTCCTGGACATAAAGATATTCTTATTCATAATCAGATTACCATCTTTATAGCTAAGCTAACTAAGAATAATTCTGTAAATCACCTAATGTGCAGTCCATATTAAAATTTCCCTAATTATGCTAAAAATATTCTTTGAAAATGTTAATTAAATAGGTATCTGGTGAGTCTGAGGAATAAAAAAAAAAGAGAGAGATCCATGAAAAACAAAGCATATAGGGAATGAAAAAGTACCTAAGTAGCTATGTTGTATACTTGAGACATAAAAGAATAACAGAATATTATGAGCAACTCTATGCTCATAAGCTTGAAAACAGGTAAAATGGGAAATTTTTATACAAATTTTCTATTTCAAAAAGAAACATAAAAACTTTATTCATCCAGTAATTATTAAAAAATGGAGTTAATGATAAAAATCTCCCATCTCTCTGAAAAAGCATGGGACTCAAAAACATTTTTCTAGTTTCATGGCCTATTTTCTGGGCTTCTCTTCAGTTTCCAGTGTACAGAGATGTTCATCAGTTTTGTTAACCATTTCTCATCTCTAACCTTAATTACTAGATGTTTACACAAAGGACAGAGAGGATTATGGGAAATCTGCAGAAAATACAAGTTTCCAAACACATCTATGCCAGTGTCCATTCATTTGGCAACATGAGAAAGAAAAGCAAACTCAAAGCCACTTAGGTTATTTAGGTCACTGTCCCATATTTGTATAAGTTCAGGATAAAGAGGGCTTCCATATGGATCCATCTAGCAGTGAAATAGCATCATCAAGGACTAAAGTGTCCTCAACTCTCTTCTCCCACGTGTGAAGTTAGAGTTAGTTTAAAGCTGGTTTCACCCCAGGCCACAAAAAAGATGCCAGAAGTAAATGAAGCTGTATACTGACTAGCTTGCATCTGGTGAGAAAGAGAGATTCATTCCCACCGTTCTTCCTAAGTAAAGAAGTTTCTTCCTCCACAAACCTTGCCTCCTCATACCTTTTCTTACACATCATTGACCCAAGTCGAATCTCTTTGGAAAGATGAACTTAAGATAAAAATATTATGGCTCCATCAGAAAGGATGACTACCTAACTTTGGTAGCAACATGGATGGGACTGGAGGAGATCATGCTGAGTGACATAAGCCAAGCAGAGAAAGTCAATTATCATACGTTTTCACTTAGGTGTGGATCATAAGGAGTAGCATGGAGGACAATAGGAGAAGGAAAGGAAATGTGAACTGGGGTAAATCAGAGAGGGAGATGAAGCATGAGAGACTGTGGACTCTGAGAACCTGAGGGTTTTAGAAGGGAGGGGGGTGGGAGGTTGGGAGAGCCTGGTGGTGGGTCTTAAGGAGGGCACATATTGCATGGAGCACTGGGTGTGGTGCATAAACAATGAATCTTGGAACACTGAAAAAATAAAAATAAGTTATTTAAAATACATACATACATACATACATACATAAATATAGCAGGAAAAATATGTATATATAAGCTCCCTTCCTTTCTATGGCTGAACACCATTCCTTTATATATCACATCTTCTTTATCCATTCATCCATTGGATGGACACTTAGGTTGTTTCCATGTCTTGGTAAATAATGCTGCAGTAAGCATGGAGGTGAAGAGCTCTTTGAATAGTGATTTTATTTCCTTCAGATATATAACCAGAAGTGAAATTGTTGGGTCATCCGGTAGTTCCATTTTTAATTTTTTGAGAAACTTCCATACTATCTTCCATAGGAACTATACCAGTTTACATTGGCAACAACTGGGCCCCGGGTTCACTTTTCTCTACGTTCTCACAAGTACTCACTACCCTTTGTCTTTTTGATACTAGTCATTCCAACAGGTGTGAGGTGATATTTCACTGCTGTTTTGACTTGTGTTTCCGCAATGATGTTGTACATGTCTTCATGTACCTCTTGGCCATTTGAATATCTTCTTGGGAAAAATGTCTATTTGGGTCCCTTGCCTAATTTTTTATTTGGATTTGGATTTTTATTTACTTATTTTTTTATTAGGATTATCTGAGGGTTTTTTACTATTGAGTTGTATGAGTTATTTATGTATTTTGGATATTAGAGCCTTATCATATATGTGGTTTGCAAATATTTTCTCTCATTTAATAGGCTGCCTTTTCATCTTATTGATCATTTCTTTTGCTGTGCAGAAACTTTTTAGTTTGGTGTAGTCCCACTTGTTAATTTTTCCTTTGGCTGCTCGTGCTTTAAGTATCACATTCATAAAATCATTGCAAAGTCAAATGTCAAGGAGTTTTTCCCTATGTTTCTTTATAAGAGTTTTATGGTTTCAGGTGTTACATTTAAGTCTTTAATCCATTTCAAATTGACTTTTGTGTGTGATGTAAGCTAACGGTCCAGCTTCATTCTTTTGCATGTGAATATCCAATTTACCCAGAACCAGTTATTAAAGAAACTATCCTTTCTCCATAGAGTATTCTTGGCTTCCCTGTCAAATACGAGTTGACCATATGTGCCTGGACTCATTTCTGGGCTCTTTAGTCTATTCCAATGGTTAATGCATCTCTTTTTATGCTACTATAATACTACTTTGATTACTGCAGCTTTGCGACATAGTTTGAAATCAGGAGTGTGATGCCTCCAGCTTCTCTCTTTGGCTATTCAGGATCTTTTGTAGTTCCAAACAAATTTTAGGGCTATTTTTTTATTTCATCAAAATATCATTGGAATCTTGGTAGAAATTGCATTGCATCTACAGATTACTTTGGGAAGTGCAAATATGTAATCAATATTAATTATTTAAATTCATGAACAGAAGATCCCTTTCCATTAATTTTTGTCTTCTTTAATTTCTTTTATCAATGTCTTAAAGTTTTCAGGATACAGATTCTTCTCCTCCTTGAAATTTATTCCTAAGGATTTTATTATTTTTGATGTTACTGTAACTTGGATTATTTTATTTCCCGTTCAGATAACTTGGAGCTAGTGTACAAAAATAAAACTGATTTTGGCATATTGATTTCATATCTTGCAACTCTACCAAATTGATTAGTTCCAAAATTTTTGGCAGGGTCTTTAAGATTTTCTCTATTTAATATCATTTCATCTGCAAGCAGAACTCATTTGAATTCTCCCATTCCAATTTAGATACCCATACCTCCTTCTTGCCTGATCGCTCTAGTCAGGACTTTCAGTCTGTTGAGTAAGAGTGGTATAAGTGGGCACCCTTGCCCTATCTCTGGTCTCAGAGATGTCAACTTTTCATCATTGGGTCTGGTCCTCGCTATGGGCCTTAAATATCTTCTAATTTTTTTAAGATTTTATTTATTTACTTGACAGAGAGAGAGATCACAAGTAGGCAGAGAGGCAGGCAGAGAGAGAGGAGGAAGTAGGCTCGCTGCTGAGCAGAGAGCCTGACTCAGGCCTCAATCCCAGGACCCTGAGATCATGACCTGAGCCGAAAGCAGAGGCTTTAACTCACTGAGCCACTCAGGCACCCCCTAAATATCTTTTAAATGGTGTAGATTTGCTGTGAGTCTTGAGTGTGAGAAAGACTACAGGAGAGGGTGGGATTTGCCTGCTAGGTTCTGGTGATTCTGCAGAACAGAAAAGCAGGACTAGTTATTTAAATGTCAAATTAGGACAACTAGTAAATGAAATCAAGAGGTCTTCAAAGCCCTAGGTCTCCTGAATAGCCTAAAGGTCCTCAGGAATTCTCTCTTCTAATGCAGCCTGGCCAAGTGGAAGTGCATACAAAGCAAGTTGTGCAAATTTAAGATACAGAGAAAGTGGCTGAGGCCACAATTCTGGCTATGATACATAAGGTTGACAAACTGGCTGTTGTTCTTAGGATAACAAAGACACTTCGGCAACACTTTCTCCAAATTTCTTTCTCATGCGGGCATAGCAAGCATATAAAGGCCAGCTACAAAAACCCAGGGAATCATCCTAGGGTTAAAGAAGATGCAGGGAACCCTCCCACACTGGTGCAGCCACTCTGGAAAACAGTATGGAGTTTCCTCAAAAAGTTGAAAATAGAACTACCCTATGACCCAGCAATTGCACTACTGGGTATTTATCCCAAGGATACAAATGTAGTGATCCAAAGGGGCACGTGCATCCCAATGTTTATAGCAACAATGTCCACAGTAGCCAGACTATGGAAAGGGCCTAGATGTCCATAAACAGATGAGTGGATAAAGATGTGGGGGGCCTGGGTGGCAGTCATTAAGCGTCTGCCTTCGGCTCAGGTCATGATCCCGGAGTCCTGGAATCTAGCCATGCATCGGGCCCCCTGCTCGGCAGGAAGTCTGCTTCTCCCTCTCTCACTCCCCCTGCTTGTGTTCCCTCTCTAGCTGTGTTTCTCTATATCAAATAAATAAAGAAAATCTTAAAAAAAAAAAAAGTGGTGTATATATACAATGGAATACTATGCAGCCAACAAAAGGGGAAATCTTTCATTTGCAATGACATGGATGGAACTAGAAGGTATTATGCTAAGAGAAATATGTAAGACAACTATCAGAGAAAGACAATTATCATATGATATCACTGATATGAAGAATTTGAAAAATAAGACAGAAGATCATAGGGGAAGGGAGGGAAAAATGAAACAAGACAAAACAAGAGGGGGAAACAAACCATAAGAGACTCAATCTTAGGAAACGAACTGAGGGTTGCTGGAGTGGAGCAGGGTAGGAGGGATGGGGTGGCTGGGTGATGGACAGTGGGGGGAGTATGTGCTATGGTGAGCACTGTTAGTGTAAGATGGGTGAGTCACAGACCCGTACCCCTGAAACAAATAATACAGTACATGTTAATTAAAAAAAGAAGAAGATGCAAGGACGCTGAGGTCAGGCAATAGCATAACTGGAAGGCCTCAGAGCCCGAGGCCGTCTGGGATCTCCCACACAATTAGGTTACCGCCCATCTGGAAGCATCTCTGGCATCTCCAGGCAGTGCTTCAGGCAACATTAGTGAAAGAATCAAACCAAGCTGTACTGACTATTAGTACCCAAATATTTCCATCAATAAAATTTTTCCCACATTCTATAGCAAGAAGTAACAGAACTGAATATCTCTGGATTACATGTCCCTTATTTGAGGTACAATGTGGCAAATTCCAAAAAGAAGTGAAGACTGCAGTACACACTAATTCTTTGGCATACTTGGATCTGACCAGAAGTTCATGTGATCTCAGCATGACTGATATTTGGAGACCAGATTATTCTTTCTTGTGGGACTTGTCATGTGCACTATAGGATGTTGGAAAATCTCTGACCTTTATCACTAGATGCCCCAGCACCTTCTCCCCCAGTTATGACAACCAAAATGTCTCCGGTCATTGCCAAATGTTTTCCAGACAGCAAAAATCATCCTCAGCTGAGAACCAGTGGATTTGACTGACAACAATAATTAGGACTAACCCCAGGCTTGTGTTGCTGAAAATAATTGGGGGAATGTATATAGCTACCTTTCTGCTGCATAACATTGTATGCATCTATGTCACCACACAGACAAACAGAATACAGCTTCTTCCATGCTAGCTAACAAGTTTCCCAGAGTTGGATCGAGGGAAACTGAGTTTGAATCACTTAACCTCAGTAGTTCCTCAGCACTTGAAGCTAGAAAGCAGAGGTTAAAAGTGAAGCTAGGACGAGTGGTGGGCTGGAGCCCACTCACACCTGCTCATGCACCTGCTTGCAAGAGCCAACTGTTGGCATCTCTTCTCAATTCCATGTCCAGTAAGTTCACATTGGAAGCTTGAAACCAGTCATGGTGAGACTATCTATGCCACAGAGGTTGGCAAATGTTATAAATTGGGGATTTGGGTTTTGGTTTTTGTTTTTTACTTTGGTTCTGTGTTTTTTCTCTCTTAGAACCCATTGATAAGCATTTACCAGCACGGCACCGGCTAGCAGCGAGGCACTACATGCCCCTAGACATGATGAAAGCTATGGCGAAGGGGAGCAGCAAGGTCCAGCCTTGAAAGATCCTAGACCTTCCAGGACAAGTTCGTCACAGGTCATATTAAATAATTTTTAATCAATAACATTATATCTGAAGCTCAGAGGCCCTATGTGTCCCCTGCTACGGAGGCACCTCAAATAGAAGGCAATACTAGAATTGGTGCAGGCCATCACAGGCAGAATAATTATACTTAAGTGGATCAGTACACTGTCTCTAGAATGTGGGCTGCTCTGGTAGCTTATGAAGGAAATCAATTTTATTCAGAATTGGATTTAAAGAGTGGATGGGTGGGTGCCTAGGTGGCTCAGTTGATTAAGTGGCTGCCTTCAGCTCAGGTAATGATCCCAGTGTCCTGGGACGGAGTCCCATATCGGGCTCCCTGCTCAGCATGGAGCCTGTGTCTCCCCTACCTGCCACTCCCCCTGCTTGTGTTTGTTCTCTTTCTCTCTCTCTCTCTATCTCTCAAATACATAAATAAATAAAATCTTTAAAGAAAAAAAAAGTTAATGGGTGAGAAGGATGGGGAGATACACGTGATGATCAATTGAACAAGATGCTTCAAGGCATTACCAAAGCCCCAGACCCCTTTCAGTGTCTAAAAATCAGAGGGGAAGGAAGGGAGGGAGGGAGGGAGGAAGGGTACTTATATTTAAATATATAGTTTAAAAATAATTTTCCTAAAATAAAAGGAAGCTTGAAGCTCAAGTTTGAAAGAGCATGTGGTAACTGGGAAAAGTGATCTAGGCTGGTGAACTCCAGGACATAGCTCAGTAAAATTATTTTAAACTTTTAAAATATGGAGGATACTATAGGCACATGCCAAAGATAACCTTACAAAATGCTAAGCTTTTCATCAACTTGATTAAAAGCTGCAAGTGTAGCACTAGAACTCTTTCCCAGGTGGGCATAGGTCAAGCTACCTCTTGACCAAGATATGGGCTGTATCTGTCAACAGGCACTGAGACCATTACTAGGCTAATCAATGCACCTTAGTTGGCTTTCTAATCCTAAAATCCTTTAACATAACATAATCAACCAGTCTGTAGGACCCAAATGCAGCCAAGGGAACTCTGGGAAGAAAAAAACCCTTTGCATTGTCTTGCCAAAGTTTATCCAGTACCAAACTTTGGATTCCATTGATAAGCTAAATTCAGTTATCATGAATAAATCTAAAGGCTATACATATGAAGTGTCATTTAAGTGAGAATGACCAGGAACCGATGTTGTATTTTGTCAAATGCCTTTTCTGCATCAATTGAGAGTACCATGTGGTTCTTCTCTCTTCTCTTATTGATTTGTTCTATCACGTTGATTGATTTGCGAGTGTTGAACCACCCTTGCATCCCTGGGATAAATCCCACCTGATCATGGTGGATAATCTTTTTAATGTATTGTTGGATCCTGTTAGCAAAGATCTTGTTGAGAATCTTGGCATCCATATTCATCAGAGATATTGGTCTGAAGTTCTCCTTTTTGATGGGGTCTTTGTCTGGTTTGGGGATCAGAGTAATGCTGGCTTCATAGAAAGAGTCTGGAAGTTTTCCTTCAGTTTCTATTTTTTGAAAGAGCTTCAGGAGAATAGGTGTTATTTCTTCTTTGAATGTTTGGTAGAATTCCCCAGGGAATCCGTCTGGTCCCGGACTCTTGTTTTTGGGGAGGTTTTTCATCACTGCTTCAATCTCATTACTAGATATAGGTCTATTCAGATTGTCAATTTCTTCCTGTTTCAGTCTTCGAAGTTTATATGTTTCTAGGAATGTATCCATCTCTTCTAGGTTGTTAAACTTAGAATGACCTAGAACCTCTCCTTTACATGCTGATTAATGAATAGAAAAAATGTAAAAAGTGGGTGTCACATAGGATCCATTCCTCAACGTAGTTAACAATAGTGTTGGAGATATTGTTTTGAGACCCCAGCCTTATATCACCAAGATCATGCCTAACAAGGAAGTGAGGGTAATATTTTTCTCTTTTAATAGCTTGGCCTTCTTAAATATGTGACTCGAAACAAATAAATCACTCATACGGCATTATTCAAGATCAAATGAATCTATAAAACAGGTTTTACACTATCTTCAAATTTGATATTTTTAAATTTAAAATGGTCACTTTAGAATGCCTAGAGTCTGGAAATAAAGCTCCATGATTTGACTCAATTTAATTACCCAATTAGGTGAAGAGTAATCCCCTTCTCAAACATATTCATATAACACACAGGGATCGTGTACACACACACACACACACACACACACACACACACACTAATCTGTTGCCGTTGAAGTTCATAAATACACCAAAATGTCTTATTGCTAAGACTTTATACCCACAAAGTAAAACTTTATAGGTTATTGGTTTTAAAGCCTGCTAAATTCATAGAAACTGTTATTCTCCTGCTATTTAAAAAATGGCAGATCAACTCATCCCAGATAACTCAGAATCCATTTTTCCCCCAGGTATCCTACATTATGAACTAACAAGTCCTATTGTATCTCACACTGGGAGACTCTTTGTTACACGCCATTAGCTAAGTTATTTGTTCTTCTTTGAAATTTGACATAAACATTAGTATAGTTATTACTGCAACCATAAGACACATAACATGATTTATCTGCTTTTTTATTTTTCAAAGAAAAAACTTCATTCTCTTGACTAACATGATATTTGTATGTGTTTCGAATTTTAATCATACAGATCTGGAGAACAGCCATATTTAAAATCTGTGATGCAAAAATTAGATCACCAGATTTGGAGTCAGCAAAAAGGTCTAAATCCTGGCAGGCAGTCTGTTCGAACAGTCCTCTAGCAATATGACTCCCCAAGAAGTGAGAGCACAGGAGGGTGGTCTCCCAGGCCCACAGAAGGCAGCTCTGCAGGGAGGCACCTCCCAGCCAGCCTCCTAAGCAAACAGCACCTGGGGAGAAACAGGAAGACAAACCTTGTTTCTTTTTCCACCAGAAAGGTCTATTGTTTTTCACAAGTTCATCCCCACGTGCAGAACTGGGGAAAGGCCTGCCTATAGAGAAAGTTTCCAAGGGCAGAATAACCAAACTGAAAAAGAAACACCATTGGATGGAGGGTTCTGTTGGAGAATCATGCTGAACCCACCCAATGGTAACCCACGCTTTGGCTGCATTGATAGGTATCCATATCTAGCGGAAAATATATTTTCAGCAATGCAAGGAAAATGGAAGTGTGAAAGCTAGCAGCTTCTGGCAGGACAACTCAATATAATTCCACTTGGGTGTGCAAAGCCAAGCATGCAATACCTCCTCGCTTCTCTACACAGCTTCAACTTATTCCTCCTCCCCAGTGGGAGCCACTTAAGTCCCCCAGGCAGCCTCCCCTGCCTCGGGCCCTATACTCCACACCTATAAGCGACTTGAAGAATGCTAGTTCAGCCTTGATTTTGCCTTGACCCCAGTGGTAGGAACTGATTAGTCCCTTGTTCTTATACTGCAATGACAGTAAGGCCTCCTACTAGGGGACAGCATTGTCCCTGCTAAGGTAACTTCCTCTGTCTTCTTTCTCAGGAAGACTGGAGTTCACTACTTTATTCTTACCATGATTTCCAGACATCACTCGGGTGTTTCTGACCATTGTCCTTTGTCTGGGCCCTGCCTTCTGCTGCCAGACTTCTCTGCAGTTGATGGGCAATCACACAATCACTTACTTCCTGCCGCCAGGCTCTTCAGCCATGCTGGTTCTCAGCCTGCCCGCTGCATTTGGGTCTATCCCACCCCCCTGCCAAGTACCTTTTATAACCTGGCAGGCATGCCATTTCTTTATGCCAGAACATCTCCTTAGTTCTTTATTTCAATACCAGATAAAAATCTGACCCAAAGATTGTGCCAGAAGTTACGCATGCAACACCTCATATAATGCGCACCTCAGCTCAATAAGATGTATATCTTACCCCAGTTTCAAATACGAGAAACTGAGGCTCACTGTTGCCAAATAACTGGCTCTAGATCTTATTGGTAGGAAACGGGGAAGCCAGGGGTCTAAAATCAGGACTGTATGGATATGCAAGTCCATATAGTCCATATACATGGGTGGTAGAGACGACGGGATCAAATCCTTTCTAGGTGAAATCATTCTTCAGAGACCAAGCTTCAGTTCTGATTTCCCTCAGTCTTCTCAATCAGTGTGGTGTTCAGTACAGGGAACAGGTGAATTCTTGATTCCATGTTATAAATCTTGGTCCAAACATTTATAATAAAATGCAGGAAGAAAGGTGAGTGCTGATGCTGATAGCTGGAGAGTGCCAGGAGTATAGGCATTTTTCTCACGCCGTGGGGCTTCGCTGGAGGGCTGCAGTTTGAACTGACAGCTGTTTCATCTTTAATGTGGAAAATATCAACTACACACAGCAGGCCAATATCTCTATATGTATCAGTGGAATTCCAGTATTCAGATCAGATCGTTTCCTTGGGCAGATATAGACATACTCTTTTCTGCAAGTAGTCATTGACCCAGGGAAAAATAAGCTGCTAAGATGAAAAATTGAGCAGTCTTCACAGTTTAGTCAAAGACAATAAATTGAGGGATTTTCTCCCCTATCTCTCTTTAACATAAAATATTTACAACCTCTTTCAACCTTAGTTTCATCGCTCAGAGTAGGAGTGATTTATTGCTTCCTGCCAAGTATTTAGGGGAAACAAAGGCAAAAATGGTTGTAGGTTCTGGAACAAATGACCTAATAAAGGAAAATGGTTATACAGAGGATTGTACGCATATTCTTTCTGTAGGATAGATTTGTTTGAATAAAAAAATTCCAAAGGGACACTATCGAGTCACAGTTGGTGAGAAACCATTATATCCTTGCTGTGGGTATCAGTCACAGCAGAGATTAGAGATAAAAGTTACCAAACTTTTTGTGCAGTTCATTATGTTGGGGGCCAACTTATTTTAAAGGAACTTGTAATGTCTTTAGGAATTTGTGATTCCCCTCACAGCATGTTAGCAACTCATCCACTAGACATCCATCCAATGTGAAAACAGCTCCAAAACAAAATTGGAAAACGATGCCCAGGAAGAATTGTTTATCAAGCATATAATTTAATAAAATCATTTTAAACTCTTAGATCCCAACATTCAGGGACAGCCCTTTTTCCTTTTTTATTTACTCTTGTTTCTCATTGGGTTTCCACTTTGGATCATTTCTATTGGTCTATCGGCAAAGTTCCTTGGTTCTTTCCTCACCTGTGTCCAGTCTGTGGGGTTAGGGATTGAGTCAGTCTGGTAAAAAGTTGAGTACAGTTCAGGTTTTAGGATGCTAAGTTGTCTTCAGTGCTCCATACATCCGAAATCCTCTGGCTGAGGCTACCTGTTCTGCAGGTCTTAGTATGCTCTAGGTTTTGTTCCAGGCCCCTGTCACCCCCTTCTGGAGTCCCTTGCCTTTCCACTTGCCAGGGTAGCTCTCTCCTCTCCCTGTCCCTGCCCAGCAGGAGCTTATTGGTGCTGGGGACATCCTGGGGGCTGGGAGTCCCCATAGTCCAGCCTCAATCAAACCAACAGCAAGAGACTTGTGGGTGGGACTTTCTCCATATTCCTGCCCCCCACCCTCTTCGCTGCCCAGGGACAGGAAAGTCTCCTGTCCCTTCTCCAGGTAACCAACTGTGGCTTCCCTCGCTCCCCCAGAAGCAGTGGATCTTACCCTGGGTCCTGGGAGCAGGAAGGCTTCTTCTGCTCCTCCACAAGCCCCTTCAGACTTCTATTTCTCAGGAGAGCAGTGTCTGGGGGTGCTCAGGTTCTGTGACCCTGCACGTCCAAGAGGGCATTCACCCTGCTCCATCTTTTGGGGAAACAGTGGAGAAGAGCTGGTGAGTGACAAGACTTTTCTGAACCTTCCATGTTCTATGTCCAGTTCTTCAGAAGTACAAAAAAATGCTGTAACATGTTTACCTGCAAATCTGTCCTCATGTGCACAAGCACATCAGTAGACGAGTAGCATCTCAGAAATAGAATTCCTGGTTCGAATGACGTGCTTATTTTTTATATTTTAATTCAAATTCACATTTTGTACTCCAACAAAAATTAGACCAACTTATATCCACAAAGAACGCATTAATATTCTCATTTCTTATCCATACTTGGTAACCCTGTGTATTAAGGTCCTTCTGATATTTGCTAACTTTATAGGAAAGGGACAGTTTCATGGCTCTTGAGTTGCAAATTGGAAGTGTGTGTGTGTTTATTTCAGAGGTACTTAGTCTCTGTTCAATTTATTGGGTTAATCTCATTTTTTATATGGAAAAGTTTTTTACATTTTAAAGAAGTTACGTCTTCTTCTATGAATTACAGTTTTCTTCCTATTTTGCTATTTGTCTTCTGACATTGTTCATGAGCTTTGTTCCTATTCATAAATGTTTGTTTCTATGTATTTAAATCATTTCTTTTATGCTTTCAGAGTTTCATGGCAGACTTTAAAAAAAATGTATTCCATGCTAAATTATATTTTTAGAATCATATTGAAACTTTTATGTGTCATAAAATTAAATTCTACACAACTGTTTGAATCAATAAGACAAATCTGCAGGTACCATCACAGAAATAGGTCCATTATATATTCAGTTTTAAAAAAAGTCTTGGTGTTCCTAGGTGGCTCACTCGGTTAAGTGTCTGCCCTCAGCTCAGGTCATGATCCTAGTCTTGGGATCAAGCCCCGCATCAGGCTCCCTGCTCAGCAGAAAGCCTGTTTCTACATCTCGCTCTGCCTGCCACCCTGCCTACTTGTGCTCTTTCTCATTTCTCTCTGTCAAATACACAAATAAAATCTTAAAAAATTTTTGTAAAAAATCTTTACCTGTATTATTGCATTTAAGCCTTACAATGCCCTATAAAGTCGGTATTGTTATTTTCTCAATTTCACTAATAAGGACTGAGTTACAGAGATGTTAAGTATCTTTGAAATTTACCAAAGTCTCACTATTAATGGAGCATCCAGAATTTGCTCCAGGTTCACGGACTCCTAAGCCCCACGATTTGGGTCTATATGTGGAATATGAAGAAACTGCTATGCCTCATTCCAGCTGTTTTCTATTCTTGAGTAGAACTCGGCAACTGGGGAAAAAAAATCTCTTCTGAGCTTGTTTGTTTTTGTATGTCTGCTTGTTTGTTTTTCCTAGAATGAGCCCATATTGCTTTTATAATAATTAAAAAAAAAAAAAAAACACCTGACATTAGAGAAAGAGCCATTGTATCTCTCGAAAAGAACAGTTTTAGTACTAAATATTCTCCACACTTCTTTGAACCTGGAAGATACTTTTGGAGAGCATTTTGAGGAACTAGTGTTCTTTTTAAAATAATACCTTTGGGAGAAGTTACTAAAACAAGAGCTTCGTTTTCTCAGGTCCCTTCACTTTGCTGACAGCTGTGTTCCCAGAATCACTACCTCAGTAAGTAATGCTGAAAGCAATGCCACTTTATTATTTATTAAGGATATAATGTGTGTTTTCACTAATACTTTAACCTTGGCACTTTTCAGTGACTTGTGCAAGGGAAAAGTTTTCATCATTGATATAATTTACTTTTTTAGTGAATTAAATGATTATCTGACATTTTACAACATCTGATTGAAGCAGATAAGTCTGCATTTTATTATGCTGTTAGGTAGGTTACAGACAGACCTATTCTCCTTCCCATCTGACTCTCCATGTCTGGTATTGATGTAGATCACTGCAAGCCAGTGCCCTTCACTTTTTCTCTCATATATCCCCACTCAGCCTAAAAAATTTCATATACATTATCTGCTGCAAAGTGTTTATGCGAAAATCCACAGTGAGGGTTAATTATTGGGGGAAGTCCCTTTCTCTGGGCAATCTGCACATTTATTAAAAACTCGTTATGGCAGTTCATGCAAGCACAAAGCTTTTGAAGCTTTCTATAAAGAGCTTATTCTTCTGCATTGATTAAATCCCACATAATTAGACTCAGTTCAAGGTCACGAAGAACAGTGATGTTTCTACAGAAATATTCATATTGTTTTCACCTACCACCCATTTCCTTCCCTTCTTTTTTAAATTAACAATTGCTGCATGTCCTCTGGAGTGGAGAAACTTCACAGCAGTGGCTATGTTTCCAAGAATAAGAGTTTAGTTTAAAAATCTGTGACATTTACTTCCTCATCAAATAATTATTAAGAACCTACTCTGTGCCAAGTCTTGAGATTTTTTTAAATAATAAATAAATAAGATGTAGCCGTTTCCCCCAAAAGAGCTTTATAACCTAACAGAGGCCAGAGGCTAGTGATGTATTATCACTCTGCAATGTACAACAACTAGTGCTTCTAAATGGAGGTAAAACTAAACTCCATGGAACCAATTGCGACACACAAAGAAACCTGAGAAATCTTCTTCAAATGAACTGCACACTTTATGGTAAGAAACCCAACAGAAAAATCTTTTACTCGGGGAGCCTGGGTGGCTCAGTTGGTTAAGTGACTGCTTTTGGCTCAGGTCATGATCCTGGAGACCTGGGATCGAGCCCCACTTCGGGCTTCCTGCTGGGCAGGAAGCCTGCTTCTCCCTCTCTCAGTCCCTCTGCTTGTGTTCCCTCTCTAACTGTGTTTCTCTCTGTCAAATAAATAAATAAAATCTTTAAAAAAAAAAAAGAAAAAGAAAAATCTTTTACTCAAAAGTATATTCACAAGGTCATTCCCATGGTGACTTCAAACCTCTCTTCATTCACCTTCAAATTCTGTTTCTATGCCAGGTCATGCATTGAATATACACAATCACATGTTTTGTATTACTTTAAGCCTAAGAATCTGTGAGGCAATTACTACTCTATTTTCATACAAGAGGGTTCATACAGAGGTTAGTTTCCTCAAAGCCACACACTTTGGAAAACGTTGGATTAGAATATGAACCTAGGGGCACCTGGATGGCTCAGTCAGTTAAGCATCTGCCTTCAGCTCAGATCATGATGGTGGGGTCCTGGGATGGAGCCCCACTTTGGGTTCCCTGCTCAGCAGGGAATCTGCTTCTCCTCCCTGCCCCCTACTTATGTTCTCTCTTGCTATCTCTGTCCTCTCTTTAAAATAAATAAATAAAATCTTAAAAAAAAAAAACAATAAAGAGTATGAACCAATTTCCCTGCCTTGAGACCACTGATTATCCAGTGGCACCGTGATTTTGAGCAGCAGCTTTTGTCTGAAGCTCTTGTATGAATGTCCCTGTTGATTACGCTGGAGGGAACATAAAGTAACAGCTGGAAGACATCCCAAGGGCTGGTTCCTTCTGTAATCCAGCTCCCAAGGTCAGGAATATTTCCTTTTATTTATTTGTAGGCAAAATTTTTTGCCTATTCACTCAATATTGAACCTAGTTATACTTCAGAGATAAACCAATTTTCCAAATGACCATAAAAGTTTAAGTATTAACTGAAATATAAATCAATAAGGTTATTCTTTATCTTAATTTCTTTCAGTTTCTGATATACCAATCTCATAATCACGACCCATTTGGAGAACCTAACCTCAGAACATTCAACGAAAAACAACGGGCTTTGCATTAAATGTTCTATTTTTGGTTTCTTTTACATTCATCCTAAAATACTTTTTATCCTGAAACTGTTTGCTAATCTGATGTGTCTGTATAATTAAATGGTGGAGCCAGTATCCAAATAACTATATGAAGGTATCACAAGATAAGCGAGGCTAATATATTGCATCCTGAAAGATAAACCAGCCATGTAGAGCAATGGCCCACACTAAAATGTTTGAACAGCTGTGTCTGATTATTTTGGCACTTTTCCCACATCAAAACAAGAGCAGAAAGAAACTGTCATCTAATTGACTAGACTGTAATAATAATTGCTACAATTTATTGAGTACCTTTAGACTGTATTGTGTATCTATCACTACATAACAAATTACCCCAAAGCTCTGCAACTTAAGACAACAAACGGAGCCGCCTGGGTGGCTCACTTGGTTAAGTGTTTGCCTCCAGCTCCGGTTGTGATCCCAGGGTCCTGGGATTGAGCCCCAATCAGGCACCCTGCTCAGTGGGAAAACCGTTTCTCCCTTGTCTTCTGCTGTTCCCCCTGTGCATGCTTTCTCTCTCTCTCAAATAAGTAAATAGAATATTTTTTTAAAAATTTAAGAAAAGGATGGCAAACTGACATTATCTCATAGTTTCTGTGGATCAGAAATTCAGGAAAGGCTTATTTAGTTGATTCTGCTGAGGATCTCTCATGAGGTTGCGGACATCCACTTCCAATATTGCTCATTACAGAGCTACTGGCAGGAGCTATGGGTTCCCGTACTTGGACCTCTCCATGAGGGTAACTTGAGGGTTACTCCTCTGACTTGCTCCTGAGCAGGTGACCCAAGAAGGCAAGATGGACGATACAGTGTTTTTTGTGATGTAGCCTCAGAAATCATACCCCACCATGTGCACAATATCCTGGAGTTTTACGTGTATCAGCCTTACTGAGTATCAGAGGGGCTACATAAAAACATGAATACTGGGAAGTGAGGATAATTGGCACCACCATGAAGTCTGCATACCATACATACTTAGCACTTTGCAAGAACTACTTCTTCTGGGCACCTGGGTGGCTCAGTTGGTTAAGCGACTGCCTTTGGCTCAGGTCATGATCCCGGAGTCCCTGGATCCAGTCCTACATAGTGCTCCCTGCTCGGCAGAGAGTCTGCTTCTCCCTCTGACCTTCTACCCTCTCGTGCACTGTCTCTCTCTCAAATAAATAAATAAGATCTTTAAAAAAAAGAACTACTTCTTTTGATCCCAGTACAGTGGCATAAGATCATTACTAATATGATATCCATTTATAGATTTGAAAACTATAATCAGAAAAGTATGATAATGAACTCAAAGCCTCTAGGTAGCATGTGTTAGAATTAGGACAGCCAGGTTTCCTTGGAGTACTTAACCATGGGCTTTCTACCTCAAGATACAAGCCTAGGGGCACTGGGTGGCTCAGTCGGTTAAGCAGCTGACTCTTGGTTTCTGCTCAGGTATGATCTCAGGGTCATGAGATGGAGCCCCACCTCAGGTCCACACTCTGCATGGAATCTGCTTGAGATTTCTCTCCTTTTCCCTCTACCTCTCTCCCCATTCTCTCTCTCTCTCCTAAAATAAATTAATTAAGTCTTTAAAGATACAGACCTAGAAGGACAGGAGTGTAGCATCGCTGGCAACAAGCTGAAAACCATTCTTTGGAGTAGCAAAATTATTGCGGAATCTATGTGGAAGTGAAGGTCAGAGGAAAGGCAAAATGCAAGTGCAGGCGAGTGCTACTTCCACATTGCTCTATGAGAGAACAAAGACAGAATTCTTATAAGTGAAAGAGGACCCTTCTGTTCCTTGCCCATATCTGCAAGAGTAGCCCAAACCCTATACCCAGATTCCAGTTCATCTAGATAAAGCTGCTTTCCAGAAAACAATGCTTGGGATAATGGACTTAACTATTCAAGAACCCATAAAGGAGAATCTCCCAACTGTAAATTACTACATCAAGATCTGATATTTGCAAATCTTCTCTTGGTTTGAGCAATGTTGGGGAGGGCACAAGCCTAAGGATAAGATCTCACTGGTTGACGTGGCCAAGGTCCTTCTCTGAAGCTGTCAACTAGCCAGTACTCCCTTTTCTACTTTAATAAAAACAGATAGCTCTAGAAATACTTGCTCATTTTTAATCATTTTGTAATCTTATTTCCAAAATGATGCTTCTGGTTTCGTGGAGTACCAGTACCCAAGAACTGGAGTGTAATGAGCACATTCAGAAATGCACAGGAAGAGCATTTCATCCTAAAACCATGTCAGAATCTTTCTAGAAACAATTCTCCCTTATTAGGGCTTTCAATTTTTGAAAGACAGTTATGAACTTCAGCACCAAATCCAACTTTACTCGGAAACCTAATCTTTGCCACTTTATAAATAACAACCAAATGAGTAATACAAATGCAAATTAAACTGCTGGGGAGGATGAGTAGCTGGGAGGGAAGCAATCCTCCCCAGTATTCCTTTACCTCCCAGGTAATGAAGATGCCAGCCTGATGCCCAGATGACTATGTTCTCTCCTAAGCCACGGGGAAAGACATGAAGAGAATTGAGGGCACAGCTGTGGAATGCATCCTGAAGCCCATACACTTGTGTTCCCAAGGCTGTTCCCAAGCTTTCCCACAATAATGTTTGATTACTACAGTAACTGAGGACTGTTTTTATTTGCATTTCCCAGAGCGCTGCTACAGTAAGCTTCCTCAGCTTGGGGCTGCTGAGAGTCTTTAATGTGTAACTGCTCTTTTCCATAACAATGAAGCTAACCTTGCAGGAATCAGGTCCTGGCAAGCAAGTTTTCAGAAGCAATCTAATATTTTCACAACAGTGTCTCTCTACAGGGTTCTTTTTCAAAGTTTAGGGAGGTAGCTCTGGGGTTAGGCGTACGAAATCAGAGTACAAGCTACACTAAGTGATGAGGATAGACAAAAGCAATCAAGATCTCCACCTGTTCCCGTGTGATCATATCCTCACGGAGCGGGGAACACGGGTCATCAGGACATGTCCAAACCCAGTAGTGGCCAAACTGGGTTTCCTCAGATAGCCAAAAAGTTAAATATGCAAACCCCTCCCCTGCCAAAAAAAAAAAAAAGAAAAGAAAATCTGCTTAAGAGTAAGCAATTGATCATTTATCAGATATCATAGAAGAATAAATGTGAGTGTGGATCATCAGCACGATGTAACTTCCAAAATTCATGTCAAAGACCCTTGGTAGAGCCTACCGCCCATGAAGAGAGATGTCCATGCCCTCACCTGTACCCAATGCATTTCTCTGTTCACTTTAGTTTAACAAGGACATTCATATCATAGCTCTTCTCACCACCCTCATCCAAGTGGTTTTTAAAAAGATCTTTTCATGCTAAAATTCCTGATGTCTTGAAGGTCTGAAGATTTTTTTCGCACACTGTGATAGTTTAATAGGATGTACAACACTCATTCAAAATTCTTTTCCTCAGGAGTTAAAAATATTTCTCAGTTATCTCTTTGTATCTAGAGTTACTGGCAAAAAAAGTCTGATGTCCTATAAGATTCAAAAAAAGATTGATGACTTTGATTACACAAAAACTGAAACAAAAAAACTTGGCAGGAAGACTGTCATTGCTTTATATTTCTGTAATTTTTTAAAATGCCTAGCTTAGCAGACTGTTGTTTCTGTTGCAATTTCACAGGTCATGTGACCTGTGGAAAATTCCACTGTATACTCATAATAACAGCAGAAAAGCAAATAATATCTTGGTATTCTGAAAATACCTTCTTTACACACTGCCTGAAGTAATCTTGGGGAACTCTCAGGTTCTGCAGGTTATGCACTGAGAACTGCTGGTATAAAATACTTCTAAAACTAGAGAAGAAAAATTCCAACAATATTATTTTAAAATGAGCTAGTGAAATGAACAGACTACTCAAGAGAAAAAGACATTTCTTTTTTGGAGAAATGGACATTAGAAATGTTCAGGTTTACTCATATCAAAAAGAAACAGCAACTAAAATTTGCCCAAGACTCCCTTTATCAAAAGAAAAAAGTGTTTTCTTTCTTTTTTTTATTATGTTCAACAATCCAACATATAGTACATCATTGGTTTTTGATGTAGTGTTCAACGATTCGTTAAAGAAATTTAAGAACGTATGTTGGCGAGACTGTGGAGAAACCCAGTAACAATAAGAACCTGAGCACTCAGATTATGAGTTCTAAACACCATTTCTCTAGAAAATAAGTTAAATATCTTCAAGAAATAGCTGATTTCCAGTCTAGAGCAGAAATATACAAGATGAGTTTAGAACATTTTGTTGTACCTAATGAAAATGGAACTGTCAAAGAATATTAGAATCATATCTAAAGGGCTCAAAAGCCAGGGTGATGAGTTCTATCAAATTTGGTATGACTTCAAAATCAATAAGGACAATATTCACAATGGATTATAATACATAAAATATGTTTAAGTCCATGACTTCATAAAAATACTACAAAATAATAATAATAGGGGTGCCTGGGTGGCTCATTTGTTAAGCGTCTGCCTTCAACTTGGGTCATGATCTTGGGGTCCTGGGATTGAGCCCCATATTGGGCTCCCTGCTCTGCAGGAATCCTGTTTCTCCCTCTCCCTCTCCCCTGCTCATGTTTCCTCTCTCGCTGTCTCTCTGTCAAATAAATAAATAAATAAAATATTTTTAAAATATAGGGCGCCTGGGTGGCTCAGTCAGGGTCCTGGGATCGAGGCCCACATTGGGCTCTCTGCTCAGTGGGGAGCCTGCTTCCCTCTCTCTCTGCCTGCCTCTCTGCCTACTTGTGATCTCTCTCTGTGTCAAATAAATAAATAAAATCTTAAAAAAATTTAAAAAATAATAATAGGTGAACTTTGAAAGATGATAGCAAACCAAGTCATTTTTAAAATTAATAAAGCAAAAGACTGAAGCATTTATCTTGTCTTTCCTATAAGAACTACACCAATGGATTACCAAATAGCAAATGAACATAATTTTCTCTTTACAGAAATATTTCAGCTAATAAATGAAGAAGGAATGACAGAATTCTACCATTTTGCAATCCTGAAGAAATTGATTGATCTAGGCACTGATTCATTGATTGTCAATGAATTCAACATGACAAAAAGACAGATACTATGTGTCTCCTATGGACAGCAACAGCAATAAAGTATTCTTGTTGGAAAGAAAAACTAAACAGAATCAAAGAAAGCCTCAAAATCTGATTAATTCAATTGTTCATGTCTGAGGTTCACACACATGCACGCAGGTATAGAGAAAGGAAGAAACTAACCAAGAAACAAGAGGGGGACAGAGAGGGAGAGAAGAAGAAGGAAAAAAGGGAAAGAAAGGCAAATTAGCTAAAAGGTATGTAGTAGTTTTAGCTTAAGAGCATGGAGATCACTGAGAGACATTAGCCACTCTAGGCTCTAGCTGGAGTTCCAGTCTTTTCTATCTTCCGCACTGTAGGCTAGCTAGCTCTTTTCAGGTTCTGTGATCTGCTGTACCATGAGGAAGTGTCAGGAATTGTGAGTACACCTCAAGCTGAAGAAAAGGCCTAACTTAGTTTTATTTGTTGTTTTTCTGGCTCATTAATGCAAAGAAGTAGTACCATAAGGAGTCCAAGGTATTGTTCTACTGAAGGAAATAGAATAGAGAACTTACATGCTCAGTCAAGTTTCCCAGAATAGGGGCCTCTTGAGCCTCCCAGGAAATTGACGTAACACTGTCTGCAGAGTTTTGAGCCGTTTGGGGTCTCTGGCTCCTGAATTCCTTTTCAGTATATCTGATTCCTTTGAAAACAAATCTGAAGGCATTTTAAAAGCTACTAATTAGATAAAATTCATATCACACTCAGAAATTGTATTTCATTAATATACTCTGAAAATGCTACTATTAGTCATATTTATGTCTTATTAGCAGTAAAAAAGCATTAAGTGGCTTGCCCGGGCAGCCAGTGGCACTGCTAGTCTATCCATTGCCCACAGTAATTATGAAGCCATCTTTCAAAGGGCAGCATGACAAGCTGGCTGAAAATGAATAGAAATCTGAGACTGTTTTTCGATTTCTCTCAGCCCCTTTTCCACTGAAACCTTGATGGCACTTGGATGAGTGATATTTGAGAGCCACCATTTCTGAGACCCTTAATGAGACCATTAAAACCAAGGGGAGGAAAAAGTGTTGAGTGTTACAAAAAGCAGGCCAAGAGACATGGTTCGTGCCCACTGAAAAGCAAAAACCCATTGCTTGCTCACGAAGACAGGTGTGAGAAAGGAATTTAGTATCCATCTGGACACTTCAATCTTAAAATAGTATGGGGTTGGAAATTCAAAGAATTAAAAATGAAGAGAGCAACAGATGCCAGACTGAGAGTCAACCATCATAAAAAGCCAACCCCTTGGCTCAAGATACAAATCCAGTTTTCTAATTTATTCAGCTCAAAATGTTGAATTCCACGAAGGTGGTGGAAGTGACAGAGAGAGAGTTCTTACATACACTTTTGTAGAGCATTCAGATGGCCATGATCTATTATAAGTTCAAAGAAACTTGAGACTACAATAAACACAAAGAATGAAACTGTCTTTTTGAAAACTAAAGTCCTATTACAGTGAGATATATTCTTTGCCTTGCTAGAAATCACAGCCTTAGTCCTTCCTGGAGGAATTATAATTTCTTACCACATATGTAAGGAGAGGCCAAAAATCACCATAGTAAATACGGTGGGTAAAAGTGAGTGCTCAGTCCAGGAAATTAAATGCAAGAGGCCGATGAAGGATACTCCATGGCCACTGACAGATGGCCAACCTTCCTCACACCCAGAAAAGGTAGACAGTGCTAAAAGCTCCCCAGTGAATCTTCAGCCTCAGAGTTTACCAGGAGGAAGAGGGTGAGCAGATGTTATCACAATAAGCATTCCCCATGGTCGCCAGGACAAAATACTGAAGGAGTCAGAATCACATCACCAGAGGTGATTAAGAAATTCATTGTGAGCAGATGGATGTAACAGCTACTGTGAAGGGCAAGGAAGCAGATTTTTACAGATATTAAGAGGAAAGACTCTACACGGTTCTGATGCCCTGATTCCATACAGATTCCAACACCAGGTTTGCTCAGTCCTTAATGGGCCATAGCCCCCCTCAGATGCAGTTGAAGGCACAGGATAAAGCACTGGCTGTTGAGTCCCTAAACCTGCATTGATTGAACTGTCTTTCTGCAATTTAATTTGTGAACACTCAGCTCTCACTTGTGTAAAATAAGAAGAGTCATGCCCACTTAGCAGGATTATTTTGAGTATGCCTATGATAAATGTAAAAAAGAACTTAACCCAGTGCCTGGCATGTGAGGTGACCTCAGTTGAATTGGCACTTTTTTTATTGTTATTACTATCAGTTGTTAGTACCCACATGTTGACATTTCCATAACATGCTTGAGATCTATAATCATATTACTTAAACTTGTGATTTGAATAATAAACACTGTTTTTAAGGACAATCATTACAGTATTTTGAGAAGACTATGTTTTGGAATAATGACATTAGTACTTGAGATGCTAGTAATAAGAAAAAATTGCCAAAAACAAGGTAAAGGAAAAGGAAAGTCCAAGTAGTGTACCTACAGAAGAAAAAAATGAGCTCTGCAAATTATTGTCATACCCCAAACTACCAAAATTGACCTATGGATCTAGTGAACTACTTAGAATAAAAGCACATATTTCTCTCAATGTGTACATATATGACATGCCTGGCCTGTGTAGTAGAGTATGGATTCCCTGTGCAAAGTGAGCCTCTGCCTGGGATGGGCAAGGGAAACACTGGAAAAGATTCAAGAGACTGTGAATGGTGAGAGAGAGAGAGAGAGAGAAAGAGAGAGAGAGAGAATAAAAGGAAGGAAGGAAGGAAGGAAGGAAGGAAGGAAGGAAGGAAGGAAGGAAGGAAGGAAGAGAGGGAGGGAGGGAAGGAGGGAGGGAAGGAAGGAAGGAAGGAAGGAAGGAAGGAAGGAAGGAAGGAAGGAAGGAAGGAAGGGAGGGAGGAAGGGAGGAAGGAAGGGAGGAAAGAAGAAAAGGAAAGAAAAAAGAATCTGGAAAAGCAAAAGTAAAAATCCCTGGGACACAATGATAAAAATGTTTATCTACCTAAAAGGAAAGAAAAGATGCTCCCTCCTGATAAAACTATTTTAGTGGAATTGTCCTGAGTGAAGAAACAGCATACTTTCTATGTTCTCATTTTTGTCCCTCAAAAAACTATGATAACAGGTATGCTAGTGCTACCTCCATTCCACAGATGAGGAAATAAATGGAGCCTCAATACGCTGGGGGATAAAGTGGAAGAGCAAGGTGTGGAGCTCAGCCTTTCTGACCACCCTGCCCTGTTTCCAGTTTCTCATATGGACTCAATCAACGGGTTCTCTTTCTCATGAGAATTTCAAGAATAGATTTCATCTCTGAGAGATGCCGTTCTCTCTAGAGGGAGAATTAATGATCTCTTCCTCTGTCAGAATTCCTTCCAGAATGTGATTCCTCTGCATATTCTCCTTCTCTGAGCCTGGGCTACTGGTTGACCTACTTTGGCAGCAGAAGAGGCACCTGTAAGAGAGGAAGGAGTCAGCACTAGAATGTCAGAAGTACTTCTGGGTTTTAATGAGGCAGATATAAAACCAAGATTCTGACTATCATGACGGTATCACACCTCATTGCCAAAGGGGTTATGAAACATGTAGATGGATTGACACTGTTGTCAAAACAAGCTTAAAAATAGAAAGCATATACCTATACGACAATACCAGCTTTGAAATCAGCTTAATCTCTGCGTACAGGCGCACGCTGTGAAACAATTTGACCCAGATGAATCCTTAGTAAATATTTTTGGAGACTAAATAGCTCTACACTAAGTGGCATTTTCTGGGATGTCTTTCCCTGCTGTCTGCCCTTCATACGTGCCTGGGTTCAAATCAAGGCCCTGCTGTTTCATAATCTTACTGTTCCCCATTCTCTTTATCCACAAATAAAGATAAGTGGAACTACCTTAGAAGTTATTTATGGGAATAAATAAAAATACGTTCATATAAGGCTTTATGATGTTGGCATATAAACTTATCCACTAAATGTTAACTATTTCTATCAGCTATTCTCATGTATGCCCTGCCTCTGAAATTCTTCCCTCTCTTTCTCTCTCTCTCTCCCTCTCTCTCTCTCTTCAGCTTCATTTATTACATGTCTCACCTGCCAGATTAATCTAATCCCAAATTCTAAGAGCAAACTTGGCCTTGAGTACCATTGCCCATCACACAGAAGCCAGCGCCACCTGCTGCTAGTTCAGCTGAAACCTTTGGTACCAGTTCCAATGGCTGGAAGTATTAGCTTCCCAACACCTGCTGCACAAGGTACCCTAATCTGGGGGGCTTGAAATAACAGAAATTTATTCTTTCACAATTTAATAGGCTAGAAGTCAGAAATTGAGGTGTCCGCAGAGCATCCTCCCTCTGAGACTGTGGGTAGAATCCTTCCTTGTGTTTTGTGTTTTCCTGGCTTCTGGTGGTGGCCCTTGATTCATGGTGTCCATTGGCTCATAGACACATCATTCCAATCTCTGTCTCTGTGGTCACGTGTACTTCTCCTTCTGTGTCTTTGACTTCATATGGTATCTTCCTCTTTTTATAAGAATTTCAGTTATACTCAATTAGGACCTACCCTAACATCTTCATTTTAACTTCATTAAATCTGCAAAGAACTTATTTCCCAATGAGGTCACATTCACAAGTACTCGGGATTGGATGTCAGCATACCTTTGAGGGGGCCACAATCCAACCCATAAACCAAGCTTTTGCCTTGCTCAGTACTCATGTAGGCAGTGGGGTTTTTTTGGTTTTTGTTTTGTTTTGTTTTTCTTCTACCTTCCATGCAACACACATGTAAACAAGATGGATAATGGTCCCTATCCTCATGGATATGCCAATCCCAAGAGGAAAACAGACATTAAAGAAATGACTAAATAAGTCAGTAACTGATTACAACTGTAATGAGTGTCAACAACATTATGAGAGCCTATAACAAGGATCCCTAACCTAGTCCTGGGGAAGGGGAAAGCTTCCCAGAGATGAAGAACTGGAAAATGAGTAGGAGCAGGCAAGGCAAATGGGGTTGGGCGGTCAGGCAGCAATTTAGGAAACAAGACATGTAGAGTTCCTGAAAGTGGGTCAATGGGGCTGGAACAGAGAAACAAGCCAGGGTGCAGAAAGTAACCAAACTTCCAAGGCCACAAAACGGCTACAAAGAACTTGGTCCCAGGAACAATGGAATCCATGTAAGAATTTTAGGTAAAGTATTGTTACCAGGTTGGTGTCAGGTCCTATTTCTGCCGAATCAAACCTCTAACAAATTTTCATAGCTTCCTAACCCCCCTGTAAAAGCAGGATACACAAGGGTGTCTGACAAGCTCTTCCAGATTCTGACCCGATGCTCTTTCCTATTTCGTTCTTATCTTCATTATCACTGTTGTTGGCTCATTCTGTCCACCCCGCCTTCATTTCTTCTTTCTGGTCTTCATTCATATCAGTGGGATTAGAATCACCAGGACACTTTCTGAATCTCAAGTAAGAGAAAGCATGGAACACTTGACTCAAAGGCCTTTACCTTTCCATGGGACTGACTTCACAAGAAACTCAAATGAAAAACCAAACAAACTAAACTTGGAGATAAGTTTGTACACATACACACACTAACCTTGAGTTAGCCCTTCTTTTGACAGTTGTAAATGCAATATATGAAAAACTGGAAAAATTATGCTAAAGCTCATGGTTGAACAAGATGAGCTCTCTTCATCTGATTGGAAATATCAGATAATTTTCCCTATGAATTCCACAAAACTGATTTTTTAAAAGCTTTTATAATTTGGTGACACTAAGTATACATATTTGTGCCTTGATGTTCATTTTCTTTAAATGTTTATTCTTATTGGCTTAGAAACCTACCAAAGTAAAATCTACTTCATTGGCAACTGTCAAGCTAATGAAAGAGAAATTGTGGTGATTTATCCAAACATTTTATTCATTCCTTCTGAGATCTGTTAAATTTTTCAAATGTAATGGAATCATATTAAATTCTGGATTCTAAAAGAACAGCATAATACTTTATTCCACTCTCCAGTCTCATGCACGGTATTTCTTGTTTAACCAGAAGTCATGAATACTAGGGATTTCATTTGAACTTGAGACCACCCAGCACTTCCTGGATTAATGCCTCCTAGCATTAAGCAGGAATATTAAATTAAGGAAAATGCCAGTCTTGTGGCTTTACTAAATGTAATTTATAGTTTAACCATCATATTAAATCCTTTAATTGAAATTTGTAAAAACAAATGGCAGTATTAGTAATTCCTTTATCAGCTTCTAATTCTCTGCTTACTTAACTCCAGTCTCTAACCCAGAGGAAATATTGTTCCCAAATGCAATCCTTGAACTTGGGGAAACATCATGGCATCTTCACATTGCATGACCTTCATGTTCACTATTTCTGCAAGATAACACATTTTAATTTATCATACAAATGAGCTCATTTCCTTTTTGTGGTGTAAATGCATATTAACAGGGCCTTTTGAGCTTAATATTATCTGGACTTCAGGCTTTCACATAATCATACATAAAAAAGAATAATAGTTCAAATGTAGCAAGGAACAGGAAAGCAATCAAAATGGCAACTTACATGGTGGAAAGTCAAAAGTGAATGAGAAGTAATAGCAAAACTACAGAATAAGAGAGAAGTACAGAGCAACAGAGACAGGAGGCGAAAGCTGGAATTCACTGAATATCATCATCTGTCTCAATACATCCTTCTCGGTAAAGGTAGTTGTTTGTTCTTTATAATTGGTGCTTTCCAAATATAAGTGTGCACTGGGCTTTCTCTGCTGCCATGTGCCTTTTTATTTGACAAGTTGTTCCTATCTGGAACAGCAAAACTTATCTAATGTTTAAAGGCAAACACATCCTCCTATATCCTTGAACCTCAAACCAGAAATGTCAATTAATTCTCTCTAAGAGAGAGAGCAGGCAGGATTAGGTCAAGGGAAGGGTCCTCCAGCCAGCACTATGTGAAGGAAACACATGCCTGGAAAATGGAAAAAGCTCAAGAGGAATCCACGTCTACCCACTTGCTTAAAGGAACTAGGACCAAAGAGAAAAAAAAACTGCACAAATGGAGCAGGGGAGTCAGGAGATAAGAGGGCACAGGTTTGACCCTGACCCTTAGATGGTCATCAGGATTTGTACCACCCAGGAAGTTGCTGAGCAGTACCGGCTCCAATTCCTTTTCTATGAGGGCAGGGTATGGAAACTCAGGAAATTCCCAGGCCTAGGACATTCAGGCTTTTTTGCAGAAGGTGCCCAGAGCTTTCCACCTGTTCTACCTGGCCTGTGTCTGTATGAAACCATTTTCCTTCTGCAGGAACTGCCCAAACAGAGCTCTCCCACCCCACAGTGGCATGAAGACTCTCCAGGAGCATTGTGATCACTTTGTTACCAGTTATTATTTCTGCTGAATCAGACCACTAACAGATTCTCAGCTTCAAAAGCCCCATGTGATAAACAGATTCTGGCCTCTTTGCGACCACTTTCCCAGAGTATGACCTAGTTTCTTTCCTTTTTCATTGCCTTCCACATCTTGTTGGTGTCAGCTCATTCTCTACCCCATGTTCATTGCCTCCCCCTAGGTATTCTCATCCCTATCAGCCAGATTCAAATACACAGGACACTATCCGGACCTCAAGTGAGTGAAGGTGTGGAACACTGAACTCAAGTGTATGAAGAAGCAATTCAAATCCCACTGCTATTGCTGGAAAACTAGAAAGCATGTTTGGATATGTGCTTGAAGCCAGAAGGAGGCTAGCAGAAGCTCAGTTGCACACTGAGGTCAGGGTGGCAGGGAGAGATGAAGGGAACTGGGGTGTCCAGAAGCAGAAAGTGGTCATGGGTACCCCTGGGGGTTGTCATCCTGACCCCAGCATCTGAGCATGCGGTGCGGCCCCTGGGAAGGTGCAGAACCTTCCCAGCGCAGCTTGCCCTACCTGTGGCCTCTTCCCACCCCAGGCCAGGGCAATGCCTCCCTGGGCAGCATCCCAATGTTACCTCACCTCATTCCTGGGATTACTGTAGATCCCGTTCATGACTGTGCCCCTGTTTAATGCTGAGAAAAACACCCAGAATCTGCCACATCTGTTCGGTGCCAAAGGAGAGCTCCACTCATTGCTGCTGCTACATGCTATTCATCCACCAGGGGATCAGGACAGCAACCCCTCCCTTCCTGGCCTCCTGACCCAGCCCATTGACTTTCTCAAGCCTCCTTCCGGGTCCTACCATACTTATTCAGTGGGAAGACATTTAAATCTGAAGAAAAAAAAAAGTGAGTGGCCACTGCCTTTCATCTGACGCGTTGTATCAGTCAGTGAATGCTGGAATCTGAACCGCACACTCCCCTGTATCTCAGCCTGACTTTATCTACAACTTACTTTTTTTTCTTTCTAGAACATCTGAGTTCCCCCTCTACTTAATTCCCTTGCACATACACTGCTTTCTTCAGGATAGAGTTCAAAGTGAGTGCTCCGGGCCCTTTCTATCGTCTGGTCCCACCGGCTGTGCGGCTAAGTCTGGGGCTGATGGAACCCTTCTCTGACTTCAGCCATTACATTTCCTTGGTCACTTCAGTCAAGGTCCCTGGAGCAGGGACGGAGGCACAGGTCTTTGTTTCATATTGATTTTCTATGTTGGTTTCTTCTTTCAAAAATTTGAGTCCATCTCCCCAAAAATAAGATCTCATGGCTTGTTCATCCTTGAAACCCCAACAGCTAGCACAGGGCAGCTTTTAAAAATGCTTATTAAAGCCACATGAGCTGATATTCGTCAGAGGGCATTTTGATCATCCCCCAACGTTTCCACACCAAGAACCGTTCTTCCCTGCCCACAGCCAAGAGTTACCCTCAGGCAAAGAATAAGAATGTTCTTCTACTTTCTCAGAATGAGTTGCCTATGTGCTGAAGGAAGTTCTGAAAAATCAGGAACAACCCCTGCCTTTTCTCCTGTTGAATGTTTGAGTTCCAGTGACCTGGGGTCCATTCATAAGTTTCCAGAGTTCTCTTCACCATTTCTTGGGTCGTCATGTAAAATTAGACACCTAGCAGCTTTTCCTGGTAAGCCAACGTTCCCAAGATCACTTTGCAGATGAGGCGAAACCAGAGCTATGATTGCTTACCTAATTTAGTACATTAGGAAAGGAAGGAAAAAGGCAAAAAATATAGAAAACACAAGAGAAGAGTTATTTACAGTGAGAGTTATTTCTGGGGTTTTGTTTGGTTCTCTTCTGTTTATTTTCTCCCTTTCAACATCTTATTTAACAGAAAAGAATGAAATAATCACTTCTCAAGATCCCATAATACAGTGAACCTTGTCTTGGTACTTTCCCTAAATGATTTCACTTAGCTTCCCCTCCCAAAATGTATCTCCCTTGCAAGATAGGCAAGATGGTTAAACTAAGATGAGGCCAGTAAAGGGTTTTGCCTAAAATCACATAAGTGGCAGATTCAGAGTTCAAAATTGGGTATCTAGCTCCATAACTCATGTCCCTTCCTCTACCCCACACCATCTCACACAAGCTTCATTCTTTTATAATGCTTCAATCAATACATGGTCATTGCATGACCAGATTAACAAGGGCAGTACACCACAGAGAAAGCCCATAGAACCCACCCCAAGCCAGGAAGCCTGGGTTTTTCTTGTTCTGTCCACCATGTGACCTTGAACTCTTCCTGTGGTTTGTCTCTCTCTCTCTCTCATCACATCTACAAAATTCATTTCAATAACTGGATTGTCTCTGATGTCTTTTTGACTCTAACATCCTATGATTCCTTTATATAAGTAGATGAGGCTATTTGAATAAATTAATATATTGGAAATCAAGGCACAATTCTTTCTAACTCTTTCTGTAATATCCCTCCCTTGGAGAACGTAATTTCCAGGCCCCACTGTTGTCATCACCATAGACATTACTGCTCTAACAATGCCATTTCATTCACCTTTAGAATTTAAAACCCGTCCACCACGAGTGCATTTCAAAAATCACTCACAGGCAAAGGTTAAAAAGTGGCTGCTGCATATAATGAATTTATGAAGAGTATTCAGTCCCTGATCCTACTAATACAGGCACTGCTTCTCAACAATAAAGGGATGAGAATAATTGGAAGCAGAGTCCTTAAAACACACACCGCACTTTCATCCCTCGTCTTCGCGGTGCTCCTACTGCAATTGAACGGGAGCGTCTCATGCTTAAAGGAAACTCATTTAGACTTGGAAAAGGAAACTAAACTCCTCGTTCAGACTTGATCTTAAGGAGAGGAAACAATTAATAGCTATGTTGGTGTCAGCCAGAGCCCTCTTTGGAGCTCCTCATCGCTAAGATATACAGGTGCCCCTGTGGGCATTTCTCTGCAAAGGAGGAAATTTAGGGCAGCTGTTTTTCTTTTATCTGTCATACAGTTCTCACAGTAAACTGAGCCATTTTCAATTTTCTTAGACCTGAGTTTCTATGGCTAGTGCATCTTCTTTCTCTATGTTCATTATCATCTTTGACGAAATTTCAGGAGGCGATTATTTCACTACAGTTTTTTAAAAATTTATTTGAGAGAGAGAGAATTAGAGAGAGTATAAGAGCAGGGAGAGTTATAGGGAGAAGGAGACTCCCTTGAGCAGGGAGCCCAATGCGGGACTCGATCCTTGGACTCCGGGATCATGACCTGAGCTGAAGGCAGTCACTTAATCAACTGAGTCACCCAGGGATCCTGTTTTACTGCAGTTCTTACAGAGTTTTGTCTGGAGATATCATTGAAGAAATTGATGTTCCAAAAGGAGGAAAGGGAAACTATAACTTGAATGTGGTAGAATTTGCATTAAGCACACCAGCAACAATTCTCTCTCTCTCTCTCTCTCTCTCTGTACATATATATATATATATATATATATATATATATATATACACACATATATATCATGTATACATATACATATATATCTCTGTATATATACAGAGATATATATACACACACATATATATCAGATATATCACATATACCTTATATATATCTTATAGCCATATTTATGAATAAAAATTCATTGAAATGTATCTGGAAGGATATACAACAAACTGATCACTGTAGTTCCCTCTAAGGAGGGAAGTAAGCAGCTGGGACATGGGTAGAGGGGACAGGAAAGAACAGGATATTAGCACAGTCTTCAATGTCTTAACATTTTACCAAAAAAGAAAAAAAAAATTAACCCTAAAGGAAAATAATTAAGTTTAAAGAAAATAAAAAGCATGTACTAGTGTCTCTTCCTCACCACAGTTGGGATGGTTCTGATTTCTCTAACACTGATGCCCATGGAGAAATTTGCTCAGCTGTCTGCCATTTGGGGCATGGAGTCATCTGCCTCCCACCTGCTGTCAGGAAAGTCGGACTGGACACTTTAAAGAAAGTCCAATGACAATCTCACCTCACATTCAGATAGGAAAACATACACAGGACAGATTCAGAAGTCGTGAAGTACCTTGTTCTCACCACCCTGTGGCCTTGGTCCTGTGCCCAGGTGAAGGACCTCTTGCCTCGGCATGTGGATTTCCTACAGGTTCCTGTGTTCCCTTCTATCACATTTAACACTCTCTCTGACGCTCACACCCCAATGCTAGTCTTTTTAATTCTTCCTAACACCATTAAGTCCACATCTCCACTCAATATGGGGCAGTGGTCATTCCCTCAGCCGCCTCTTCCAATTTTGTGACTTGGTAGAACCTTTCATCTCAGAGTGCCAATACAGTAAACGAGCGTATCCTAATAATTCTACAGTGCTCATCACAGCTAATGGGGATATATTGAATATATTCCTCTTAAGGTTAGAAAGAAGACTAAACTGTCCATTATCACCAGTTTTATCCAACATCATGCTGCGGTCATAGCCAAGGAAGTAAGGCAAGAGTAAAAATTAAAACACACACACACAAAAAATAATCCAATTTAAAGATGGGCAGAGGACCTGAATAGATATTTTTCCAAAGACCTACCAATGGCCACAGACTTATGAAAAGATGCTCAACATTACTAACCCTCAGGGAAAAGGAAATGCAAATCAAAACCACAGCAACATATCAGTTCACATCTGTCAGAATGGCTAAGATCAGAAACACAACCAACAACAAGTGAGGAAGTAGAGAAAAAGGAACGCTCATGCACTGTTGGTGGGAATGCAAACTGGTACAGTCACTCTAGAAGACAGTACAGAGATTCCTCAAAAAATTAAAAATAGAATTACCATATGATCCAGTAATTCCACTAGTGGGTATTTATCCAAAGAAAACAAAAACACTAATTCCAAAAGATGGATGCACCCCTATATTTATTGCAGCATTATTTACAATAACCAAGATATGGAAGCAACCCATATGTCCATCCATTGATGAGTAGATAAATAAGACAAACAGTAAAACAGACTCTTAAATACAGAGAAGAGACAGGTGGCTGCCAGAGGAGAGGTGAGTGGGGATGGGTGAAATACCCAAAGGGGTTTAAGAGGACACTTATAGTGATGAGCACCAAGTAACATACAGAATTGTTGAATCACTATATTGTACACTGAAACTAACATAACACTGTATGTTAATTATATTTAAGTTAAAGAAGGAATAAAAATCAAACCATAAAGATTGTTTAAAAATAAACAAATATGTGCTTATCTTAGATGTTATGATATTGTGTATACACTAATCCAGAAAGTAATCTAATCTACAGATGAATTATTGACATTAGATGTTAGTAATGGTTCTAGATATAAAATCAGCAGACAGAAATGGTTACACTTCCATATAGCAGTGAAAAAGATATTATAAATATTTTTAAAGGTATCATTTACATTAGGATCAAAACTATAAAGCACCTAGGGAAAAAAATTAATAAGATTTTATCATCCCAAGGAGAAAACTACAAACAGAAGATGAAGAACATTTATTATTTTTAAGTGATCTATAGGGTAATTGTGGTTATGTAATGTTTAAGAAAAAGAGGTTTCAGAGGTGAGAACGAAAATAGTATTTTTCAAATAATAGGAATGTCATGGGAATCATCCACTGGCTAAATTCGATACAGTTTTTGCATGAGTGCCTCAAAATTTTCAAGCAAAAAAAACAAAAGCACGAACTATTTACCTAAAACAGTTTGTGACTAATTAGTAAAAATAATAGAAAAGCCGTAAAAAATAAAGTGATAAAGCTGCACACTACAAAGACTTCCGCATTACTGTAGATCGGCCACCATGTGGGACAAACATAGATCAGCTCAAGATTGTTTAAACTCTGATTATTTCAGTACAAATGGCATAGCGAAAAACAAACTCTGAGCATAGTTCCTAACTTTTCCATCAGGAGTGGAGTGCCATTTAAAGATTTGAATGTAGATTTTCAAAGATTCAGCAGAGAAACTCAAATGCAAAGGAGATGCTCAAGAGACTATCCAATGTTGAAGTACAAATGTGCCATTTTAACCACAGTTTGGGAAAGTATTTTAGAATGTTTCAATAAAACAAGTGATAAAGAGGGGTGCCTGGGTGGCTCAGTGGGTTAAATGTCTGAGTTCAGCTCAGGTCATGATCCCCAGGGTTCTGGAATAAAACACTGTGGTGGGACAGGGGATGGGGGGAGCCTCCCTGCTCAGTTGGGAGCCTGCTTTTCCCTCTGCCCTTCCTCCCTTTGCCCCCATCCTGCTCTCTCATTCACTCAAACAAATAAAATCTTTTAAAAAAAATAAGAAAACAAACAAGTGATAAAGAATCCTGTATTAGAGCCCAAAATGGGTACTTCTTGTCATCTTTAGATTTATTTAAAAAGAACTGAAAGGAAATTTTGATAAAGTATTAATGAAATATACAATAAAGGTGATAAAGAGGAATAAAGGAATCAACAAAAATGATTCCTAAATTATACATCAAAAAGCAAGGAGTAGCAAAAAATGTTTTAGATTATACCAAGAGCAGTAAATGACTAAGAGAAAGACATAAATTTCAGATAAAAGTAAGAAATGGATTCTTGGATAGCTTGAAAATGAAATTAATAAATAAGTGAAATACCTAAACCCATATTAAAAGTTTTAAATTTCTTACCAATTTGATACAAAATACTGACATCAAATAAAGTAATATAAAACTAATAATATACCACTACAATCTAATATCAACAATAACTAGTTAATGGACCATTAATTTAAAGAGTATTTAACATTAGTCATTGCCCAAGAAAATTTGAAATGGTCTGAGATTTTATAGCTCATAAAAAAAAAAAAAAAAAAAACCTTGGGAGATGTCCCAAAATGTCCCAAATTTGATAACAATCCTAAAAACGTATATGACAGTATCCATAACGAGGTACAAAACCTAAAGAAGTTTTCGTAAGCCATCAGTAATAAAATAAATTTCTATCACCCATGCTAGAGTACAGGCTAAATCATATTTATGTTCTCTATATAAAATCATTGTCATAAAGAGAGGCTATCAAAGCAGCCAAAAAATGTAGGAGGATAAAAGGGTTCTATTGAAGTGAGGTCTTTAATAGATTTTTAAAAAATCGTATTTTTCTAAATCTTATGGTATTTGTGATATTGGTCAGCTTTTTAAAGATTTTATTTTAATTTTTTTATTTATTTGACAGAAAGAAACACAGCTAGAGAGGGAACATAAGCAGGAAGCCTGATGTGGGGCTCGATCCCGGGTCTCCAGGATCATGACCTGAGCCTAAGGCAGTTGCTTAACCAACTGAGCCACCCAGGTACCCCTCTGTCAGCTTTTTAAATTTGGAATTTGTTGCAATTTATTTTCTCTTCCAAATGAATCTCAATGTTCATACCTAATTATGTATTTTTTAATTTTATTTTTTCAGTGTTCCAAGATTCATTGTTTATGTCCCACACTGAAGGATGAATATCCAACTTTTGTAGCAACATGGACTGGATTGGAAGAGATTATGCTGAGCGAAATAAGGCAAATAGAGAAAGTCAAGTATCACATGGTTTCACTTACATGTGGTGCATAAGGACAATAGGAGAAGGAAAAGAAATGGGAAGTAGGGTAATTTGGGGAGGGAAACGAAACATGAGAGACTTTGGACTCAGAAACAAACTGAGGGTCTTGGAGAGGGGGGGAGGGATGGGTGAGCCTGGTGGTGGGTACTGAGGGCATGTACTGCATGGAGCACTGGGTATGGGGCATAAACAATGAATCTTGGAACACTGAAAAAATAAAATAAAATAAATGCTTGATGAACATTTTAGTTGGCTGTGTAATAAAAGTATATGCTCCTCTAAATTCTACAGTACTAATGTGTGTGATTCAGTTAATTAAAGGATAGGATCTGAGAATAAATAAAACACGCATATGCTATATCTAGACTTTCATGCCATGAAGTTCAACGTTATGGGGCAGCTTCAGTACCCAGACTGAAATGCTTAGGGGAACTTGGTTTGGGGACAGTGCCCTCCCTATCTCCTCTCTGAGACCAGGCAGCTTTGAACTGAGCAGGCCCCAGTGGGCAGAGAAAATGAGTTTGCATTTCCTGATTAGCTGGACCAGCCAGGGCACATCTAAACAAGGGACAAATGGGATGACCCTTGAACAATCAGAATTCAGTTTCTTCAAACACACACACTTTTTAAAAGATCCTTTTCTTTGAAGAATTCCTGTCATGTATTTTCTAATATAGAAATATATGTTTGGGTTTCAGGAGGAAAAAAAAGCATAATTGTTTCCTTCCCACCACTCCCAAATCCCACTGAAGTGAGCAAAAAGGTACAGAAAGTAATAAACCTGTTCCTGCTCTGATTAAAATAAAAAATGGGTTGGGGATTGGAACTCAAGAGTTGACTCAGACATTTTGATGGATTTCTGCAGGTAAGAAAGGGGAGGGAGGTGGCGCCTGGGTGGCTCAGTTGGTTAAGCGACTGCCTTCGGCTCAGGTCATGATCCTGGAGACCTGGGATCAAGCCCCACATCGGGCTCCAGCCCCACATTGGGCTCCCTGCTCAGCGGGAAGCCTGCTTCTCCCTCTCACTCCCCTGCTTGTGTTCCCTCTCTGGCTGTGTTTCTCTCTGTCAAATAAATAAAATCTTTAAAAAAAAAAAAAAAGAAAGAAAGAAAGGGGAGAGAAGGGTGCAACAGATCACAGGAAGCTACAGGTCAGAGATGCAGAAAAGGCCCTAGGGACTCAGGGGTTATTCTACTGTCAACACCTCAAAATGTCCAATCCGTGATCAAGATAAATAGAGGGGGGTATATGGGACACTAGGATGTATCTCCTGCACCCCCACACATAGACTGACAACTCTTAATATCAGTGAACCCATTGAAGTCTAGAATCTCTTCTTTATTGAAATCACGTGATCTGCCTAAAGAGAGCCAGTGGTGTGGGTGTGGGTGTGGGTGCCACAGGGTGAAGCCCTGTTGGTTTGTCACTGGGGGTAGGAGGATGCCTGCCTACATGCTCCCTGTACATCCCCCCTGAAATAAAACCTACTGGTTGGTAGCCCCCAACACATATATAGAGAATTTCTGTCGGATTAACTATTGCGGTTTAACAATTTAACCCAAAATGTTGAGATTTAACACCTCAACCATTTTATTATGCCTATACTAATTGGCTCCCTAATTTGGACCGGACTCAACTGGACAATTTTTCTGATGTGAGAGATACTGTGACATAGGCTGAGGTCGCTTGGTGATATCCAGATGGAGGATGACTTATCCAGAGGGCTGACGATGGCTTCACTCATGTCTGGCATAGCTAGAAGGCGAGGCTCTGCTGGGATAAGCTCTGGTGTGCTTACACATAGCCTTTCCAACATGGAGGTCTCAAAGTAGTTGGACTTCGTATACAGTTACTCACAGATCCCATAGAGTGTGTTCCAAAAGACAGAAAGAGGAAGCCTTCGGTGTCTCAAGGCCTGAGCCAGGAACTGGCCCCTCATCATATCCACCATATTCTATTAGGACAGCAGACAGAGACCCCCTCCAGAGTCAAGGGGAGGGTCCATACACTTCACCTCAAACTCCAGTGGGAAAGAAGGAGACAAAAATAAACAAAATAAAGCCCAAAACTGACACTCTATAAGAAAGTGATTTGAGTTATAAAGAAAAAGCAGTTAAAGGGAGTGGAGAGTGTTAGGAAGATGGGAGAATACCATTTATATAGGATGCTCATGGAAGTCTCCGCTGCTTAGATGACTTTTGAGGGGAAACATTCAGGAAGTAAGGAGATAGCTGTGTGGATTTTCGCTTTTAATCTGAGTGCAACTCTTTAGAGAATTTTCAGCAGAGGACAAATATGACTTGACTTGGATTTTTAAGAGACAATCTTAGTGCTGTATGAATAAGCAAAGGGGAGCTGAAGGGGAAAGTAGGGATACTAAAGGTGTATTGACAATCTAGTGAAGATATTGTGGTGGTTTGGATGGGATCATAGATCAACAGATGTATCAAGTGGCCAATTCTGTAAAGATACTCTATAGATACAGACATACCTACAAATTATCTTTTTGGGCTCCTGGAACCAATTCCAGTGTGTGTGTGTGTGTGTGTTTAGAGACTTCAAAGAGCAATGCTGACACTGTCTACTCAGAGATAACATCGGATTCCACCGGCAAAGGGCTCAGTCCCACAAGACCAGCCTCCACTTCAGATGCCAATGAAACCCAGCTTATCACCTGTGCTTCTGACTGACTGGCAACATACCAGACGTTCCCATGACCCATTCCTTGGGTTTGATTAATTTTCTAGGACAGCTCACAGGAGTCAGGAAATCCATTTATTCACTATATTATTGATTTATTACAAAGGATATTAAAGCCAGATGGACAGGTCCATAGGGGAAGATCCCCAACAAAGGAGCTTCTGTCTTCATGGAGCTTGGGGCCCCATATGGTGACACATGGATGCATTCTAGTTCACTAACCTGGAAGTTCTCCAAACCCCATCCTTTTGGGTTTTTTATCGAGGCATGGGTTTTACATAGGCATGATTGATTCAATCACGGGCCATTAGTGATTGAACAAATCTCCAGCCTTGCTCCACTTCCAGATGTCCGGGGGTGGGACTGAAAGTTCTACTCCTATAACCACCAAGATTGGCTCTCCAGGCAACCAGCCCCCATCCTTGGGGGGGGCCGGAAGTTACCTCATTAACATAACAAACAACATCCTCTTTATTCTCATCCCTTAAAAAATCCCAAGGGTTTTACTTCTGTGCCCAAAGCAGAGATAATGAATAAATATGTATTGCTTATTATAAACATAAATCACAAAACATATTCTCAATGAATTCATTTTTTTCATCATATACATCATAACAAATCTATAGTTTGTGAATTATTGGTACTAATAACCAATAATATTTCATTTTTTCTGAAGTATAACTTACATATATTAAAGTGTGCAAGTCTTAATTGACTCATCGGACTAATTTTCATGTCTGTGTATACTGTTGTAACCTCCCTAAATCCCTCCTCTCCCTTCTCTATCAATATTCTCCCCAGAGAAAACCACTATTCCAGCCTCTCACTATAGATTTGTCTATTTATGCACTTCATACAAATGGAATAATATAAAATACATCCTTTTATGCCTGGCATATTTCACTTAGTATACGTCTGTAAGATTAATCCATGTTGTTCACATACACAATGAGTTCATTCCTTTCCACTGAATATAGCATGATTTATTTCTAAAGATAGCTGATAGTTATTTGCTGATGGTTTGGAAATGGAGTTTGAAAGATAGGAATCATTTTTTTAGCCTGAGCTTCTAGAAATCTTGGAATTATCATGGAGAAGCTGTAGAAGGAGCAATTCTAGTTCAGTAAGGATGGGAAACAACTCTGTTTGGGTCCCATGAGACACACCTTTTAGATATCTAGTGGTGAGACTAAGGACACAGTTGGATATATCAGTCTGAAGTTATGAGAAAAGTCAGAGCTGAAGAAATGAATTTGGGAGCCATAAGTGTATAGAGGTGTTATTTAAGACCCCAGGACTGGAAAAGATCAATGAGAGAATGAAGATGGCTATCTGGCTGAGCTCCAAGCAATGTTGAGAGCTCAGGGAAAAGGATGAACACATAAAAGAAACAGAAAAGGCATGGCCAATGAGGGAGGAAAAGAATCAAGAGCTGTCCCAAAAGGAAAGTAGGAAAGCATTCATAGGGAGTGAACTGTGGCAAAGGCTACTGAGGGGCAGTAGAGTGGGGCTGACTGGTGGAGGGCCGCTTCTTTGAAGGGCTAGAGAAAAAGCTTGATTGGATTCCTAAGGAAGCAGCAGCTGGTTCCCACCCAGCAGCCTTGCACTGTTCTTCTTTAGGAACAAGAACTCTGGTTTTATTTGGGGTAAAAGGCACACAGCTGTATTTTCTTTTTCCTTTTTTTTTTTTTATGATTTTATTTATTTATTTGTCAGAGAGAGAGATCACAAGTAGGCAGAGAGAGAGAGGAGGAGGAAGCAGGCTCCACGCTGAGCAGAGAGCCAGACTCAGGCCTTAATCCCAAGACCCTGAGATCATGACTTCAGCCAAAGGCAGAGGCTTTAACCTACTGAGCCACCCAGGCACCCACACAGCTGTATTTTCTAATCTTCCTTTCATCCTGGTGTGACCATATGTGACAAGTAAGTAGAAGTGTGTGGGGGATTTCCGGGAAGCTGGCTAACAAGTGAGTTGATTCAGCCAGGAGGCACCCTTTGCCCTTCTGCGTTGGTCAGATTTTTTACTGTGATAGTTCTATGAAACAAACCCAAAAATATTTCAGTGACCTACAACATACGTTTGAGTTCATGCTTCTCAATCCATACTGTGGCTGATCTGAGCTGAGCTCACTGGACTTGGCTGAGAGTGGCTGCCCTCTAGGCTCTGGATCAGGTTCAGGGCTGCTTCAGTTTTAGGCTGACAGAAAAATATGCTCTTCCTGTGGCAGGGGTGGGAGCTCTAAGAAGCTTAGAAATTTGCCACACCTCCTAATGCTTCCTAATGCTCAGAACACACAAAGGCACTTCAAATTTACATGATTGGGCCCAAAGTCAATGAGGGTTATTATTCTCCATCAACTGGGAATCATGGCAGGAGAGTGGATATAAGAAAAACTTTGCACAAATAATAATGACTACTACACCTTCCTTTATTCATACCTTCTAAGTACTAAAACCCAAAGTGATGGCTGGAGCACCAGCAGCCTCTCTGGGTCATGTGGTCTTGGAAGCACTAAGCCACATCTACCAAGATTAGAAAAATGTGTTCCATCTGTCCATGGAGTCACCAGGCCAAACTGACCAGACTAAATCTGACCTTATTTTGTGTGTGGGAAAAAAACAACCTCCATATTTTAAATTTCCTTTTATGTTATATTTTCTATTATATGCACCCAAGCCTAATACCGACAGACACGAGTGGGTGTCATTAAGAATGGGAGGAAGTTTTCTATACAGAACAGAGATATGGATTAGTAGCAGAACAGCCAAAGGAGTAAAGGGAGTCTTTTCATTTTAAGTTGAAAAGTACTACAGCATGTTATATGATGGTGACAAAACCTAATAAGGAAAAAAGTCATTGATACAAGAGAGGGAAAATTATTAAAGCACTTACTATTCTTTTTTTTTAAAGATTTTATTTATTTATTTATTTGACAGAGAGAAACACAGCTAGAGAGGGAACACAAACAAGGGGGGTGAGAGAGGGAGAAGCAGGGCTCAATCTCAGGACTCTGGTATCATGACCAGAGCTGAAGGGAGATGTTTAATGACTGAGCCACCCACGCCCCCAAAGCACTTATTATTCTTGAGTAAGCAAGAGAAGGGAGCCAGTGCTGAACTTGACAGAGGTGCATTTGTTTGGATTCAATCATAGAGCAATCATGTGCATTAGATGACCTAAACTAAATTCCACGGATTTTTCCTGAGTTTTCCTGACAATTCCATATATTAAATTTTTTTGATTCATGTTTTTTATTTTTATAAATAAGAATTGAAACTTTCATAGACCTAACCTCTCCCCTCCCCAAATTCTTTCTCATTTTGCATTGGAAAGGGACATACAGGAGAAATTTGCACTGCTTGTGATTATAGGAAGGATTAAAAAATGGGCCAAACACCTAAATTAAAAGAAATAACTCAGTAAATAGCATAAATCATCTTGAAAAAAAAATGTAAGACAGAAAGCTGATAAAGCAAGTACAGAAAAATCCTTTTTTTTCCCTAAGTCCCCCATTAAAATGGAATTTTTAAACCCACAGATGTTTAAAGGAGGCAAAAATATACTTCCTTGTTTGATGGAACTGCTACAATTCCAAATATATAAATCCACCCACAGCATTAATTAAAGTTTAATTTTTTTTTCTCTTTCTCTAATGTGAGTAAGGCATTGCTTTTCTCCACTATTCTGCCAAATAAGGTGCAGCACTCTTTTAATACATATTTTTTTCCAGAGGAGGATAGAATGGAGGGAAAGATCTAGAGTTACATTTGGGAACTACTGACTTTGAGATGCCTATTAGATATCCCAATGGAGACTCTAAGTAATAAGACAGATATACAAGTTTGGAGTTCAGGGAAAAGGTCTGAGCCAGAGATATAATCAGCATTTGGTATATTTAGAGGCATAATACTGGACAAGATAGCTAGGGATTTCGTGTTTACAGAAGAAGAAGAAAAACAGATTTTTAACCTGAGCCTGCAGGGACAACATTAAAGATTAGGAAAAGTAGAAGTCATCAGCAAAGGAGACTGAGAACAAGCAGCTGGGGAAGTGAGAGGAGAACAAGAAAAGTAGAATCCTGAAGACCAAAAGAAGGAAGTGTCTAAGAGGAGATCTCTCTATGCTGACTAACACAGGGGAAACAGAGTAGTGACATTGGACTGTGCAAATAACATCGGAGGTCGTTGGTGTTCAAGAGAAGAATATTTAGAGGGAAGCACGGGTGCCACGTGTTTAGAGTGGGTTCAAGAGGGAATTGAAGAGAAATTAAACAACAGGAATTGAAGAGAAATTAAACAATCGACACCTCTTTCTGGAGATTTGTTACAAATAGGAAGAGAAAGAAATTGGGTGAGGAGGTCAAAAAAGTTTGTTTGGGGGTGCCTGAGTGGCTCAGTCAGTTAAGCGATTGCCTTCGGCTCAGACCATGTTCTCAGGGTCCTGGGATTGAGCCCCATGTCAGGCTCTCTGCTCAGTCAGCAGTGAGTCTGCTTTTCCCTCTCCCTCTGTGATCTCTCTTGCTTTCTTTCTCTCAAATAGAGGTAATGTTAAAAAAAAAAAAAAAGTTAGCTTGCTTGTTTGTTTGTAAGTCAAGAGAAATAACAGCATGTTGCTCCATTTATGGGAATGACCCAGAAGAAAGGGGAAAGCTGATGATGCCTGGGAGAGATGGGGAACTTACTGAAGGAGGGTAAGTGAAAGAGGATGGGATCTGGGGCATGGGAAGAAAGCTTGGCAGGTGCTGGGACCATAGGCAGTTCATCCAGAGTGGCATCTACATAGAGCCCAATGCTGGTAAGCTGTCAGCTATGAGAGCAGGAGTCTGGAAGCCCTTTCAAAGGCAGTCCCTTTTCTTAGTATTACAGCTAAGTACAGATGAGAAGAATATTCAAGAGACTTCAGAATAAGAAAGTAAGAAATATCCATCTAAGACAGCGGGAAAGACATAAATGTGGAAAATAGGATGTGATCAGTCGGCAGCTTTAGAGCTCACTTGAGATCAGCGGCATGGCGAAAGTAGTCATAAGGTTTACCATCGCCACTTTCTGTCGTGGCTCCAGGCCTGGGGGGAGGTTCATCGGTGACAGCATCAAACAGCATGACAAACTGAAAGAAGTCAAGAGAGCTGAGGGTGTGTGCAAGGAAATGTCAAAAATGATTGACCATAGACTTGAAGCTTAGGTCACAAGAGAGAGAAGACATGAAGGGGCTGATGGAGTAGGGACAGAGGGTAAATCTGGGGATTAAAAGTCCACGTGGAGACTAAAGTTATGGAAGGTAGGTACTAAACGGGATGAGCAGGAATGTGGGCGGTGGGAGAGTTAGAACTTAAAATTGATGGTATGAAGGAGATACAGTTTTGGGACAAGATCAAGGTTTACCATGAAGGAGAGTGCTAAAGTAGGGCAAAGGACAAGATTAAAGGCGAGACTAAGAAACCACTAAACCAGGGAATTGGAAGGATAGCCCCGTGTATATGTAAATCACTAAGAATTAAAATAGAAAACCATTGGTGAGAATGACGGTGAACGAGAAGGCAAGAGGAGGCTTTCACTGAAGGTGACTGGTGAGGGTGCGTACTGATGGCTAATCTCATAGTCTAATGACACAAGATGCAAAGGTGACGGTTTTCATGGAGGAAGCTGGGAGAAAGGAAGGGTGCAAGGAGGAGCCTGCCTCTGAGGATGTGATTACAGGAAGAGAAAAGAACCCCCCCTTGGGTTGGCTGCGGAGGAAGACGGGTCCTGAGGTGGAGGTGAGAGGCTATGGTTGTAACAGAAAACACTTTTGTCACTGTTAGGAATGCACTGAAGAGGGACACAGGGTGAAAGCAGAATGATAAACTGGGAGGTTATTGCAAAAATGTAGGCAAAAGATGAGAAAGGCTCATCCCAGGAAGACAGTGTTAAAGATGGTGAGAAATTGCAGCACCTGGGTGACGCGATAGGTTAATGGTCAGACTCTTCATTTCAGCTCAGATCGTGATCTCAGGGCCATGCGATTGAGCACAGCATTGGGCTCTGTGCCCAGCAGAAAGTCCGCTTGTCCCTGCCCCTCTGCTCCTTCCCCTGCTTACTCCTTCTCTCTCTCTCTCTAAAGTAAATAAAATCTTTAAAAAAAAAAAGATGGTAATAAATTGTCCAGTTGTGAAGACTTAAAATGGATTATATTTCACTGCACCATTAGTTTCAAGATTTTATGTAGCCACTATGCTCTGTACCAGTAAGACCGGAAACAATGTTACCAATTAAACAGCGACAATGTTTTTACCAGCTCGATTGTAAGATGGAGTCAAATTTCACAGATGTTAAAATATTACAATGTGCATCCGAGAGTTGATGTAATATACTATGTTGGTTGAATACACTACTCTACAGAGAACGGAACTCTTTTCCCAAAAAATGGAGAATTAAGCAAACAGAGGGGCCAGCATCTCAGAGGGCTTGCTAGAGAAATCCTCCAAGAGCTGCTGCAGGAAAGCAAGACACCGCTCTGTTAGCTGACCTTCACTTGACACATTTTGTCCCCTATTTACTAATTGGCACCTGTCAACTCCATGGTGCTTGGTATGTCTAATTAATACCCACAGATCAGTTTACTTATCATTCACATCTTTGTGTGCACCTTATTTCCAGCTAATGGGTCATGTGTGATCATCTTGGGAGAGTGTCTCAGAATGGTCCATGCAGCACATTTATTCTTGTCACTGTATCCATGTGACATCATGGCCATGGGACGTAAAAGTGAAAAACTTCTAACTCTGCTGAGTTAGAAGTCTTATGTTTGTAAGCCCCTTTTTTCCCATATTACATCAAACTGACCTGTCTTTCTCAGTGGTGCATAATCCTGAACACACATTAGAAACACTTAAGGGTGTTTTTTAAATACTTATTCCTGGACCCCTACCAGACTAACTAGAACAGAATCACTGGAGAGGAGCTCCAGGCTTCCATGTTTTTGAAAACTATCCAGGTGATTCAAATATCCAACCACCATTGTGGGTTATGGATACTTTGTAGTTTCCTCATTAATAAGTAATACACTTCGATGACCTCAGATCAATTTTGTGCAAGAAATATTGCTTTAATAGTATAAGCCCTGCAATGGAATATAGCAGGGTCAGAAATAAATGTGGAATGACTCACAAGGTGTCTCTAATGAAAAATAAAACTGCTCCAAATATTATCTAAGTTTTATCTATGTATTTTGTGTGTCCACATGTCTAATACCCACAGGTCAATTCATCTATCATTTTCTTCTCCATATATTTCTTGTTTTTTCCAATTAATGGCTCATGTCTGATCACTATGGGAAGATGATTCTGAATCTTTGTTGATATAAATTTAACCCTGTCACTGATGAGTATGACATATACATATTTGTCCAGATACACACATGTACATATGCTACCTCTACAAACATACAATAATGTGCATATACTTACAATGATAAAATGGAGATAATATTTACAACTTCAAATGCTCAAGATTGTAGATCTTATTTTATTTATTTTTAAAAATTTGTTTATTTATTTGAGAGAGAGAGGGAGATAATGTAAGCACAGGGGATGGAGCAGACGGAAAGGAAGAGAAAGAATCTCAAGCAGACTCCCCACTGAGCTTGGAGCCTGACTCAGGGCTTGATATCATGACGCTAGGATTGTAACCTGAGCTGAAATCAAGAGTCAGATGCTTGGGGCGCCTGGGTGGTTCAGTTGGTTAAACGACTGCCTTTGGCACAGGTCATGATCCCGGAGACCCAGGATCGAGCCCCACATGGGGCTGCCTGCTTGGCGGGAAGCCTGCTTCTCCCTCTCTCACTCCCCCTGCTTGTGTTCCCTCTCTGGTTGTGTTTCTCTCTGTCAAATAAATAAAATCTTAAAAAAAAAAAAAGAGTCAGATGCTTAATCCACTGAGCTACCCTAGCATCCCAACATGAAATTTTAATTTCCTTTGTTCTTTTGGCTTCATTTTTTGCCATGTAAGTGTTTTTACCTCATAATAGAAATTCAATCAGAAACAAAAGCAGTATCCATTCACTGAGGAAAACTTGGGAATTCAGAAAAGCATAAGTAAGAACATTAAAATGGTTCAGATTCCACCAGCCAAAAGTAACCACCTTGGACATTTTGGTTCATTCTTTCCAATTTTCTTTCTTTATATGAGAGTATATGTGTGTTTGCATATATATGCAAAATTGTAACTACATTTAAAATCTTTCCAAGGTTTTAGCCCTTTCTCCTCTTAATATTTTATTTGCCATGGCATTAAAAATTCTTATAAAACATATATTTTAAATGAATTACATAGTAATATATAGTGCACAAGTATTATAATTTATTTGACCAAACTGTTACTGGTTGGCTTTTAGGTTGTTCCCCATATGTTGCCTAAATATAACACTGTTGAGAAATCTCTGAGCCCAGTTTCAGTGTGTGTTTGTATGAATTGCTAGAATTGATCTTTCTGGGTCAAATATGCATGGTTTTAAGGAGCTTATTGCCTGCCTTTTTGATATGTCTTAGACCTTTCATATCAAATCAAAAGTTTCATTGTATTCCTAATATTGAATGCTATATTTCTACAACTTATGTAACTTGTATTTATTTTAAATAAGTCAAACAAATACTGAGAAATTTTGGATAACAAAGCACAAGGCAAAAATCAAAGGTCACCTATAATCTATTCAATTTTTTTCCAATGGTAATCCAAGTGCCTTCTGGGTCTTTTTCTATGTTGAAAGAAAAGTTTTCTACTGATATTAAATTTCCTCAGGGTGATATTTGTATCATGGTGATCAAGGCAAACGCCCTTAGTCTTAGGAGGGACATACTGAAGAATTTAGCAGTGAAGTGTCATTACAACTCTCAACTAACTCTCTGATCATTTACAAATAAATATTCACACATACGTACACACACATATTTACAGAAAGAAAGGGAAATCAAGCGAAAGTGACAAATGTTGAGAACTGATAAATCCAATTGAAAGGTATAGGTGTTCATATACAAGTCTTACAACTTTGAGGGGTTGATATTTTTCCATGAAAAGTTAGGGATAACTTCAGTCTCCTTCTCTAGGCAGCCCTCCATCTCCCTACCCTCCTTCTACCCCTTTTACTTAGAAATGATTATCTGAAGTTTCCTTCCCTTCTCTCCATGAGCAATGCTGGGTCTCCCAAAGGCCAAAAAGCTCCCATTTCTTTTATATTAGTATATTGCTGGGGTTGGTGGTAGGCGTTATGTTAGGACTGAACCCTTTCAATTAGACCATATGGTGCAGTGGCTGAACCCATCTCCTGGTAGATCTCTGAACTTAGAATACTGGTAAATAGTCCCTGGGTTCAGGCATTAGCTACAAATCCTGGGCAATGGAGCAATCTAATGGACATGGTTTTTATCTTTGGTGGCTTCCAAATGCCCTTAATATGAAAGACCGAAATCCTTAGTGTGACCTCCCCCATTCTCCTGACACCTCCAGACACTTCTTAGGGAAGCATCATGTGTTACAGGAACTCCCATCTCTGGGCGCTCCTCGCATCCAAAACTTTATGTGTAAAACTTCCAACCCTTCTACTAATTAAACCTAACAATCCTCAGATTTCATCTCAAACATCTTTCTCTGAAGGAAGCTCTTTTTGGGCCACCCAACAAGATTAATCTCCCCCATTACATATTTCTTGGAGCATCCAGGTGTAGATAAGCCAAAGTGTGATGGTCAGAGTTGACAGAGAGCACAGTCCCTTCCAGAAACTGAAAAATCACCTCATATCAGTAAAACAAAGTAATTGAGAAGTTGAAGGGTGTTAGGCAAGGCTGGGAAGCAGTCATCTTTTTCATCACTTTAGCTTCAGGAAGGTGAGGAACAGAAGGAAGAGAAGAATATGTACAAGAAGATTAATGCAGAAGTAAAAATGTCTTGGACTAGACCCATAGTGCTGAAGGGAAAGAAAAATGAACAAACCCAAAGGATATTTTGTGACTTTTAACTAAAGACAGCAGGCCTGACGCACCCTGCCCACCTAATGAACCCACCAGCACCATTTAAGAAAGAAACTTGTCATGAAATTGGTGGTATTTGAAAAAGCCTTAAAGATGTAAGGAGAGATTCTGAACAGAGCAGAGACTTTCTGGAAGACACAGAGTGAGTAAGGTGTTTTTCATCTCTACCTCACTGCCATGTCTTCCCAAATTTGACAAGCAAAAGCAAAACTGTACTTGATTTCAAGAAATATTGGTATCGGGGTGCCTGGGTGGCTCAGTGGTTAAACATCTACCTTCAGCTCACGTCATGATCCCGGAGTCCCAGGATCGAGCCCCACATTGGGCTGCCTACTCTGTGGGAAGCCTGCTTCTCCCTCTCTCATTCCCCCTGCTTGTGTTCCCTCTCTGGCTGTGTTTCCCTCTGTCAAATAAATAATATCTTAAAAAAAAAAAGGAAAGAAATATTGGTGTCTTGGCATGACTTCAATGGATTACAAAGCACTAAATTCTCAGAGAAATGTTCGGCCATGTACTTTAACTTCTACATCACTCACCCTCCCACTCCCCACAACCATCTTCTGAGTAGGTTGAGGTCCCAGGACCTTTGCATATACTATTCTTTTTGCCTGGAATACTCAATGACCACTACCAACTCTGTGATCACCTAATTCAAATTCATTGATCCTGCCTCAGCTAAAACACCACTTTTTTTTTTAAGATTTTGTTTGACGGAGAGATAGAAAGCACAAGTAGGCAGAACAGCAGGCAGAGGGAGAAGAAGCAGGCTCTCCACCTAGCAGAGAGCTTGATGAGGGGCTTGATCCCAGAACCCTGGGATAATGACCCAAGCTGAAGGCAGTCTCTCAACCGAATGAGCCACCCAGATGCCCACAACATCACTTCTTCAGAGAATCCTCCTGTATCTCTTCTCCTACTTCTACTCTGTTAGAATACCTATTCGCAAGTTTCATTTTTCCTTCAGCGACCCTGCACAATTTATAATTATGTATTTTTTTTCAATGTCTATCTTATTCAGATTACAGACTTCAAGAGAATAAAGAATGTGTCCATTTTATTTATTGCTATATGCCTTATGTCATGGAAACCGGGAATGCTCAGTATTTGTTGAACAAATGAATCAATGTGATGTATAAAACAAGAACTATTAGCCCAAGATGCCATTTGCAGGAGCTGCACTTTGCACAGCAAAAGGCTTTAAATGCCTTCCTGGTAGAGTTCTTTGAGGGAAAGAGGAGGGAGCAGAGTCTCCTCCCAAGAACTGATGCAGTTGATAGGATCAAGACCTTCTTCTGACTAAGGAGAGGTTACTTTTTCTTTGCATTGAAAAGTTAAAGGTGAAAAGAAGGGCAATATATACCTCAATGTTCATAGCAGCAATGGCCACAATCGCCAAACTGTGGAAAGAGCCAAGGTGCCCTTCAACAGATGAATGGATAAAGAAGATATGGTACATATATACAATGGAATACTATGCCTCCATCAGAAAGCATGTAGCAACATGGACTGGATTGGAAGGGATTATGCTGAGTGAAATAAACCAAGTAGAGAAAGTCAAGTATCACACGGTTTCACTTACTTGTGGTGCATAAGGGATAAAATAAAGGACAGTAGGAGAAGGAAAGGAAATGGGACGTAGGGTAATTCGGGGAGGGAAACGAAACATGAGAGATTTTGGACACAGAAACAAACTGAGAGACTTGGAGGGAGGGGTTGGAGGGATGGGAGAGCCTGGTAGTGGGTACTGAGGGCATGTATTGCATGGAGCACTGGGTGTGGGGCATAAACAATGAATCTTAGAACACTGAAAAAATAAAATAAATTTAAAGTAAAAAAAAAGAGAAAAGTTAAATGAGCAATGAAAACTGAGGAATGCAGAAGTGTAGCTAGGCCTTAGCCAGGAGCAAAATGACCCCATAGAATTTAGGAGGTTGGAGAGCTACATGTGTGAGTGAACAATATTATTTCTTTCTGTCGTGAGGGTCCTCTGTAGAATTCTCTCAAGAACTTGAGCAAGAAGTTCTGCAAAGCAGATGGCAGTGAGATCTGTGATTTATAGTCCTGTTGTTTCACACATAACTACACCTAATATCTGAGATAATTTGGCAAAGAGGTTTAGGTGACCATGATGCACTCATTTCTAGGCCAGTAGATTTAAACAGCAAGAATGGCATTGTGTCTGGTCATCGACACCCATGCAAAGTAAAGAGATTCACCAACAAGTTCAGTGAATGGACTTGGGGGAGAAAAGTGAGAATCTTTATTCATGCCATGCACTGGTAGATGGAAACGTTTTTGCTAACTGAACTTTTCCTTCATGATTTCTCGGCCATAAATGACATTGCGATGAATACAAGGCATGAATTTGCTATAGATTACGTTATTAATATGTAATTCCTCATGACAGCTGTGGGAAAATCCCAAACAAGATAAAATTGAGATTCCAGAAATGAAGAGCAATGAATAGGAATAGAAAGGCATCCAAAGGGAGAGGGAAGTAGAAAGAAACAAACAGCAATGGGATAAGATGGATTACTCAAGAAAATTCTAGGGAATGATTATGAAATCATTTTAAATTTCTAGATTGTGGTGATATATAAATTCTTAAAGAGCAGGCATGTGCTTAGACTGATGATTTTTCTTCCTCAAAATGGGAAATTTCATTTCTCAATTATCTCAGTGGGAGACTTCTTGTAATTGAGTTTTAAGTTCACAGAAGGTAGACAAATTGACTGACACAACTGAAAATCTCTAGTCTTTCTTCATTTCTACTCCCATTTTCTCTGCCCTCGTTCTTTCCTGAGACTACATCTCTGCCAATGTTGGAAACAAAATGTGAATATTGGTCTCAAGATACACTGAGCTCTGGAAGCATTACTTGTTAATGTGACTTATAAACTATTGTGCTCTCTAATACTCAGGTTTTGTTTGAGGATTTTTGTCATTTGTTTATATTTGTATGATTTTATGGTCACTGATACATTTTAAGCACTAAATTCCATATGTTTTGACTGTTGGTGCTGTATTTGTGTATTCCCATGCCTCTTTGGAAGGGTAGAAGAAAGAGACTATGAAGATTTAGTATTTAAATAATCCAGATTTGGAGATTCTAAGGGAACATGAAGTGAAAGATGTCCTAGAATGCAGGTTCCTGAAGAGACCTATTCACCTACCAAATCCCCATTGAAATCTGGCTGAGACTGAGGAGAGAAAGAAGTCAAGAGTGAAACATTTTGGTACATCTCAGGGCATTCTATTGGTTCCTTTAAGGAAGCCCATGGGAAACGGTTTGTACTGTTTAATTTTACATGGTACAATCATGTGTTGAACATTTTATGTCTCCAGCAAGGTGATCACTGTGTTATACTGTCCCTGGGACATTATAATAGTCAGCTGGCTGAATTTTTTTGGATAACATAGCTGAGAGTTCTTTAAAATTGGGAAATAGAATAAGGCATGATTTCTTGGCTTAGTATACAAAGTGGCACTGAAATAAAATTAATTTCAGCATTGTGGGTCATATTTCAGAAGCACTTGATAGTGACCTCCATCCAAGTAAAGCCCTTGAAAGTCTGTATCCCCCATAGCATTGGTATCAAATGGTTATAGAAAAATTAAGAAGATCCACAAAGTACTGTAATGAAGCCCACACCAGAAACTTCTGACACTCTTTCATTCCCTTTCTTTAAGAGGAATTACATCACCACTGTTTTACATCAGCTTTCATTGTTGAATCTACTTGGTCAACAAGGGTTGAATGCCTAAAGAATGTGGCTACACAATCTAACACCCACCATAAATTCTGACTCTTTCTCCACCTGTACTGCTTAATCTGTTCCACCCAGGGGACAGCTGTAATATGGACCAAGGGAAAATGCATCCCCTTTACTTCTACTCTTGAAATTTCATGGAGGGTTTTGGGTCTCATTGTGTTGGAAAGGAGGAGCCTCATTAGAAGAGAGCTATGGCAGGATAGCGGGAGAGACAAAGGTGTCAGATTCATCAGGGTAGAAACCTACAGAGGAATACAGCACCTCACCTCTTAATGCCAAGTTTATCACATGTGAATGTGTGTGTATGTGTATTCTCCTTTGAAATCCTATGACATGATGTAATATCTTTACTTAGGCAACATATTTTCTCTCTAGTGGAAGATGATGGGTGCAAGGGAGGGATTAATGTTTCTGTATCCACTAGGGTTTGACTGGGGAAGCATAACCACTCTAAGTGATAGCAAATAAGGGATTTCGTACAGGATTCCTACATTATACAACTATGAGTGAGGCTGGGGGTGTAGAGATCCAGGAGGGGATGGTTATAAATCGTGGAGAAGTCAATAACCAAGGACCATGAAGAGAGGTTTATAAAGAAGTCTACAGAGGCTGTTGCCCCTGGATCTGGTGGTGAGCACAATGTCACTATAGGTCAGCAGGGTCAACAGTTGGAAAGAAAAAGTAGACGTAAAACAGCAAATAGAAAAAACAATGTACATAAGGACAATCTGGAACCTGTGACGATAGACTGGAACTTGCATGTCTTTCTCTGCCTCCACCTTCAGTGCTATGGGAAACCTGCAGAAAGGAACCCTCTTGGCCACACAATTGAGCAGAAGTCTTCTGCAGAACTCAGAGAAGCTGAAGGAGAAGGTCCGGTTAGACCTGGAGGAGCTGCGAGCCAGGCACTGCCCGAGGCTAAGAGTGGGAGCCAGCCAGCAAATGACTTCTGTGAGCTGCCGTGGTACCAGGTGCCTTACCTACTGATCATAAGCATACTTCCCTTCCCACTTGGAAACCTCACAGAAATTGCTATTGTGGCAGGCGGTCCTAACCTGGAACCACAGAGAGAAGGGAATTCTGGGAACTGTAGTACCACCCTTGCTAATTGATACTCCTTAAACCTCCACAATTTCCCAGTAACACTGGACAATTATACCCTTTCAGTCCTAATCTCAGCCCTTTGTTCAAAATATAAATTGGCTTTATTAACTACCTGTTATCTGCACTGAACACATTCCAAATCTTTTTAAAATTTATTTAATGGGGACGCCTGGGTGGCTCAGTTGGTTAAGCGACTGCCTTCGGCTCAGGTCATGATCCTGGAGACCCAGGATCAAGTCCCACATCGGGCTTCCTGCTCGGCAGAAAGCCTGCTTCTCCCTCTCTCAGTCCCTCTGCTTGTGTTCCCTCTCTAGCTGTGTTTCTCTCTGTCAAATAAATAAAATCTTTAAAAAAAAATTAAAAAAAATTATTTAATGAAGTACTTTCCACCAGCATGCCTGTCTTTGCCGTCTTGTTTGACAGGTTATGAGGCAACCCAGTCTTGATAGCTTTCCCCTGTCAAGTGTGGATGTCTCTGTAATGCACATTGCTCTTTCCTTGGGTCTTGGCTGAGCACATTCATATCTCAGTTCAACTCTTCCTTTAAACTCTGGCTACAGGCACATTTATGGGCATGATTATTGCTATTTTTCCACTATCATTTCATAATGTTTTAATTTTCAAAAAATTGGACGTAGTTTCATACCATCGATAAACAGCAAACTCATCAACTTATCTCTTTGGAAGAGCTGAACTTCCTGGTTTTTTTGTTTTGTTTTCTTTGTAATTTTTTTTAAGATTTTATTTATCTGACACAGAGAGAGAGATCACAAGCAGGCAGAGAGGCAGAGGGAGAGAGAGGAGAGAGGAGGAAGCAGGCTCCCTGCTGAGCAGAGAGCCCAATGTGGCGCTCAATCCCAGGACCCTGAGACCATGACCTGAGCCGAAAGCAGAGGCTTTAACCCACTGAGCCACCCAGGCGCCCTGAACTTGCCTGTTAACTATATTCTGATGATATCCATCTTGTCTAATTAAGAAATTATTAAGAATGAATAATAGACTATTGAATATAGAAAAATGTTACTCTTAAGAAAAAAGCTGTTTGGACAGTAGGACTCGGCAGGGGAAAGGGGTAAAATTGGGACATCCTAGTATTACATTTTCAACCTCGTGGTTTTTCAGACTTAAAATATCAAGATTTTCTGGTCTACTTGTTTTATTTTATTGCAGAAGAGTATATTTCAATAGGTAAAAAGTAACTCAGGAACAAGTGAATTGTTCACATTCACCAGATCAACCTACTTTGAACATTCTTTTGTGTTCATCCATTACTAGAGTGCATAAAAAATGTCAGATATTCCAAATTACATTTCTAAAGTTACACAGAGTGCTTTCACTGCATTTGTTTTCTTCCAGTATTTTTTAGGGTGACTCAAAACCACAGGCTTCTGGTTAACAGTTTTCTAGTTAATGTCATTGACGGTTTCTTTGCAAATGATGTCTTAGAGCCCACAAAAGTTTTCTTCCTAGCCTTTGACCTCCAGGGTTAAATTTCAGAAACTAACCTTTCTTTGTAGAATCAGTAATGTGGTATCTGGCAAAACACTCAAGATAACAAGTAGATCAATTATTTCCTAAACAGTAAACAGGAAGTAAAACTTTGAGAAAAAGAAAGCTCAGTGCAATTAAATTGCAAACCTTATATATGCTCCCAGACCACATACTAGGCCCTTCTTCCAAATTCCTCAACTAGTCACAATCTCACATGCTGTTCAAAGTTAATAAATATTCATCGATGATTGACGATACTGAGCCCACTCTACTCATATTTACCAAGCAGCCAACATCAGTGAAATTTTCCTCTTATTGCTCAACTGGGTTCCCTGCCTCTGGGCTCTCCCTGCTGCAATCTGCCCTGTGTTCTAACACTACATTAATCTTTCTGAAGCCCTACTTTCATCATTTCATTCCCTCATTTAAAAATATACAATGTATGCTCTTTGCCAACTGGACTATGTCCAAACTCCCCAACACCACTGACAAAACCTTTCGCTTTCAGGCCCCATCTCCTGCCAGTCACCTTCCTCTCACCCTCTCCTACTCACTGAACTCTACACACTAGCCAGTCAAGTCTTCAACTGTGCGAAGTGGGTAATGCATGCTGTGTGTCCCTTTTCCAGCTATTCATTGCTTTTACAGTTCCCCACCAACTCCATCCACAGGCCTGCAGGACCATAAGAGAAAATTTCTGTTATTTGTGGTGGCCGTTGCCTCAGGAAGCTAATACAGTCTCACAGCTCTCTCAGGCAGAGGCCCTTCAGACAGACGATGGCACAGTCAAGCTGGCTCATGAGAAGAGTTAAATAAAGGGGGGTATAGTAGCCCAGGAGTAATAACAATAATTTGCCTCTACCACTTCTTAGCGGACAAGAGAAGGAAACCACTCCCAGGCCTCAAAAAATAGCTGAATAAAGAGAGCTCCCCTAGAGGAACCATGGCCTTCAGTAGGGGGATATGGCCAACTCAAAGTGACCCAGCAGGGAGAAAGCCAGGAGAATAAATATCCCAACATCATCCTCTTTCTACCTCTGATTCTCCCTCCCTTTGGGTGAACCCAAAAGCCTGGGACAAGAATGTCTTTCCTTCATTCCACAGAAGTCAGAGCCCAAAACAAAGTGGAATGAGGTGGTGGAGAGTGGAATGGTAAGGAGATGGGCACCCAGCTCTACATCCAGCTCAGGTAACTACCCGGTTGCCTCTCTCTGCTTTACGCACCATAAACACAACTGCTCCATCTGTCCTGACATGGCATCAAGCACATACTGAGAACTTTATAAAGTATTTACTGAATAAAATTAATTAATAAAACAACTCATAGAAAAAAAAGTAGAGATCCTTCACAATTGACCATTTCCAGTCTCATTTCCATTATTTGCCTTCATGAACTCCTTGCTGGAGGCCAGTATGGACCACAGAACAGTACCGAAGCATGTTTTACCTTTACCCCCTTCCACACCTCTGCTTATACCACTTCCTCTTCCTTTAAAAAAAAAATATATATATATATATTTATTTATATGAGGAGGTGAGAGAGAGAGAAAGAGAGAGAGAGTGCATAAGTGTGGGGAAGGGCAAAGGGAGAAGAAGACTCCCCACTGAGCAGGGAACCCTACACAGGGGCTGGATCCCAGCACCCCTGCGATCAGGATCTGAGCCGAAAGGCAGACGCTTAATTGACAAAGCCACCCAGGTGCCCTGCCACTTCCTTTCCTAAACCACCATCCCCTCATCTACTGGATTTCTGTCATTTTTCAAAGACCATCTTATAGGCTGCCTCTTCCATGCTGCCTGTCTGGATCATCTCATCAAAAATGGTCCATCCCTTCTTGGCATTCTTTCAGCTCTTGTTTGTAGTTCCTTGTACCAGTAACATTTTACTGCTGTGTTCTGTTGATCTGTATACACATGTCGTAACACAACTTGAAGACCATAATTTCCTCGAGAGCTGCCTCTCAGTCTCATAAAACAACATATCCAAAAGAGGACTTAGCCAGGGACTTCTATAAATCAGTGCACAAAAAACATTATTGAATAAATTAATTAACCATAAAGTTTTTGTGAATTAGAATATTTCATGGCCACTTAATCCTAGTCTCTCTGTGTTTTTTTCTATTGATAGCTGGAAGACTCTTCTGTAAATGTCATTTCTTATCTCTTCTTATAACAGTAGTTTCTTTATTTAATAAAAGTCACATGAGAAAGGAGTTTTGAATGAAGTTTAGGTTCTCACTCTTGATTTACGTAGTTATTAATAATAGAACTGCATATATTACCATGAAGCATCATACCATGAAGAATCTGCCCCAAGGACCTTGGGGGGTAGAGCTAGGGGTAGCAGCAGATCTTTAAGAATTTCTCTGGCATTTCTGAAGTTTGTCTTGAGGTATGAGTTTACCAGTTTTTGGCATTCCTCAGAACTCAAAGTAAGTTAAAACTGCATTTTAATATAATTGCTTTTATATAAATAGGGGAATTTTATATAAAGGGGAAAAATAGAAAGTAAATAGCCATCAGAATTCAAGAGTATACTAACCAAGGGCGATGACATTTTAATAAAAGTCATGGTGTATGAACAAATAACATATTTGAGAAGTCTAAAAAGACCTCTTCGGCTGCCAGGTTATATACCTCTAAGCATCAGAATAAACATTTAAAACAATCCTTATTCCACAATTACCGGGAATACTTAGTAACACTTCTGAGAGTTTATGAAATTTACTGTCCCATTTCACTATAGTATCACCTAAGAAGAGAATACAGAGCTGAGTATATCTCCCCAGGGACTATTATAAAGGATGGTAACTTATTGATTGTATTGCTGTCAGAAATAAACACATACTTTTCATACATAAAAGCTATGTAGTTCAGTAACTATATTTTGCAAATGACTGCAGCACCATAACGATGGCCCAGAAAAACTCATATGTGGATGCCTTTTGAAATGTTTAAGCTCTTTAATATTTGAATTGCTTATAAATGTTTATCTGTGTTATGTTTTTCTTCCAAAACCTACCAAGCTTACATCGTTGTAATGCATAAGTCAATATTTGCATATGGATGCGGGTAAACACAGCTTTGCAGTAGATTCATTTAAATGCAATGGGCAGAATAAATATATATTTTCTAAAGGAATAGATCCTCTTGGCTATTCACTTAGGGCTCAAAAGCAAATGAATGTTCAATGTTTCATAGCTTTTTAAGCCAGTGGAGACTTAATAGCTAAATTCCTAAAGAAGAATAAAAAGTATTTGAAAATGAAGAACCCCGTGCACTACTCAGAACCGAAGCAGCTTGCTATTCCTTGACCGTGGAAGTACCACACATTCTGCTTGGTAAGGCCTTGTACAGGCACTATTACAGAACTAGGACCTTCATACCCAGTGGCCATGGTGTTCTAAGGTTATCTTGATAAGAGAGAGTTGATATGGGGTAGTACTAAGTTAATTCATCAAGTTAACTGCATACAAGAGCATAAGGAGACACCCCAAACTCATGTCAAGGATAATTTTTGCCTCAGATTTATATAAATTATATCACCCCCTCTTCCCTTTTTTACGCTAGTTGGGGAACAAATGCAATCTCCATATATTGAAATCTCCTGGATTTCTAAAATGAAGGCTTCCATCATCCTTTTGAAGAAAAACTCATCATTTAAATACCAAGATATAAGCTCAGTTACTATGCTCAAGAATGATGTAAGAGACTAACAGAGATGCTCTATAACAATTAACTTGACAAAGAGATGAGCCAAAGAAACACTTGTGTCTGAGACTCAAGCTCTGGCATCTTAAGGCACTGTCAGACTCCCAGCAACAAAGAAGATAGAGATTTCCAAAGTCTCCTGCTTGCCCTCATAATTTTCTCCATTTTGCGTTAATATTAAATGTTAGGACAGGTTAAATGGCACTGGGAATAAATGTTGAATCAGAAGTAAATTCCACACTCAGGAGCTCCCCCACCTGCTAGTAGAAATAACACATGAGGATTAAGATTTACAAATGTTTGTTCAGGGGAGAGATGCAATGCCAGGTGAGTGAATGCATGAAACAAAGACAATGAAGTTGGGCCAAGGAATATGAGCAGTATATTGGGTATTTGGGTTTGCCATCTGCAAGCTAGAGAATTAGAAGGGCTAGTGATATAATAAAGCCCAAATCCAAGTCCAGAGACACAAGAACCAGGAGCTCCAATGTGCAAAGGTAGGAGAAGATAGGGGTCCCACTCAAGAAGAAAAAAAGAGGCCCCGCCTGGGTGACTCAGAGGGTTAAGCCTCTGCCTTCAGCTCAGGTCATGATCTCAGGGTCCTGGGATGGAGTCCCACATCGGGGTCTCTGCTGCAGGGAGCCTGCTTCCCCCTCTTTCTCTGCCTGCCCTCTCTGCCTATTTGTGATCTCTCTCTGTCAAATAAATAAAATTTTAAAAAAAGAAGAAAAAGAAGAAGAAGAAGAAAAGAGATTCATGCTTCACTTGTTTTTTATTCTATTCGGGCCCTTGAAGAACTGGATGATACCCATCCACATTGATGAGGGTAAATCTTCTTTGGACAGTCTAGTGATACAAATGCTAATCTTTCTGGAAACACACTCACAGACAGATCAAGAAATGTTTTACCCGCTATCTGGGAATCTCTTAGCCCAGTCAAGTTGACACATAAAATTACCATCAAAAACATCAAGAGCTAATGCTAATGCCAACTATGGACTTTGGATGATAAAGATACATCACTGTAGGTTAAGCAATCACAATAAATGTACCATTCTGGTGTACGGCATTCCGGTGTACGGCATTCTGGTGTACAGCATTCTGGTGTACAGTGGTTTCTGCGGTGGCTGTGCATATGAACAGGTAGGGGTACATGGAAATTCCTTGTACTTCCTGCTCAATTTGGATGTGAGCTTAAAACTGCTTTAAAACCTATTTAAAAGGAAAAAAATATGGACAGCCTACTTACAGTCAGTGTTTTATTCCTAAGCAGCAGTGATCCACAGATTTCAATAAATAAAGGAATGGTATAACTCTGCCTCCAAAGGTTAATCTGGGATAACGCATGGGGCAGTGGGGAGGGGAAAGAAGCAGAATCCCCTGTGATTGCTCCCCAGGTGGTCTACGGAAAAACAGTGAAATAACAAGGCCATAGCCTCAGGAATGGAAGGAAAGGAAGAGAAATCAGTGATGTCACAGTGATGGGACCCATATGGCTTGGCATTTAGTTAGATGCCACCATTTGTTAGATGTCATTTGTAGAAGAGAATGAAAGGAAAAGTAAAATGTGGCCCAAAGTCCTAGGGGACCAGAAGAATAATGATGCTATTAAAGAAAATATAGAACATGGAAGGAAATAAAAGCAAGAAGGGTCCAGGATAGCTCCACAATTCAGTTAGCACATGTCTCGCAAAGGACCTCTAGAGTATAATTCTAAATTGTTTCATCTAAATCACATTCCCGCAGTACGCAGATGAGTTCTGCAGATGTTTTGAATGACTGCCTAATAGGCAACCAATCTCCTCACTTGCTCTGTAGTAGGATCCCTGAAAACCTCAAGGGATGTTCTAAAGTAACCAGCTCCTCTGCCTTGGACGGAGAAAATTGGTTAAATCAACCATACACAGCTCACCTAAGAAGATGTGTGCAGGGAGACAGCTATGCTGTCAGGGAAAGGGATTTGGACTTTAAATCAAGGGATCTGGGTTTTGTGTGCCATTTCTGCCACTTAATGAACCTGAACCTGAAATAAATTATTCTCCTCTCTTATCTTCACTGTCTTCTTACTGAAAGTGTGAATAATAATATGTACCACCTAGGATTGTAATGAAAATAAATGGAGTCATTCACATGAAGGGGTTTTGTAAAGAGCTATGCAGAAGTGAAGGGTGTAAACTTCTTTCTATCAGCAGAGGGAGAATCCCATACTTGACCATAGATTCTGGATAGAAAAGACAAGGCTTGTGCTCACCAAGTAATTTCAAGTTACTGAACTCATCATGTAGGTGTAAGACACAGTGTCAGGGGCCTTCCTTTGGACACAGAGTAATAAAAGGTACTATTTCTGACCAACTCTAAACAGCCAAGGATCACTAGTGGCCTTAATAGATGCACACCCATCTTAGGAATTCTAAAATATTTGTGATAAGCCCAAGGACACTCAGGTACGTAAGAGCTCCTAATTCCTCTAGAAGAAACTGTAAAAAGAGCTGGTGGGGATTTGGGGCCATTGCAATTACACCCAGAAGCCAACACTGCAGCCAAGACGCTTGGGAAGCTTCCATGGTTCTGTCTCAGCAAGGAGAGCTGTAAACAAACATCATTTAGCACCTGAAAAGCCTGTTCTTGGCTAGTAAGGTCATTTTCCAGCCATTAAAAGAGTAATACCAAGGTGGGTATAGCCATGGGGAGCATATAAGTAGTGGCCATGGATCAGGACTGCCCTTAGCCCAGGCATAGAGTCCTACCATCTGCTTGGAGCTGGTTTCCCCGGTACCCAAAACCATAAACTCTCCCCTTGGTCCTCCTGCCTCTCTTTGTCCTGGTGGAGCATCGACACACGTAGATTTCAGCACCATCTCTCAAGACTATCCAATTCAGTTAGCACCAATACACGACAAACCACCCCAAAACTTAATGGCTAAAAACAACATGGACTTAGTTTTCGTAAGTTTATTGACCAGTTCTAATCTGGGCTGGGCTTTGATGATCTCTTTTGGGGATCACTGCTGCACTGGGATTTAGCTGCTAGGTTGCTGGGGCCTGGCTGGTCTAGTATGGTCTTGACAAGGACATCTTGGCCCTCCTACATGTCTCACATTCCCTCTAGAAGACTAGCCTGGAAATTGCCTTATGACCGTGAGGTGATCCAGAAAAGAAAGAAGAAAAGTACGTGTATGTTTTTCAAGCCTCAATTTGTGCCAAGTTTGCAAAGGTCTGGTGCTCACCTATATACATTTTTCTCAGAGGCCAGTCCTGACTTCCTCTCTTCTCCAGCCCAGGTCTTACCAAAGCACTTAATTTTTATTTAGAAAATGAGGACAATAGCTCACATACTTTTTCATAGCTTCTTTTTATCATTTATCAATATGTGATAAATCTGTTATTATAAAATATTTATTTCTTATATTTAGCTGGGATAAAATCCTGCCTGCTGTGTGTTTTTGTATGGCCTGCAAGGATGGCTTTTACATTTTTAGATGGTAAGGGGGGATGAAAAGAATATTATTTTGTGACACAAGTAAATTGTATGAAGTTCAAACTTCGGGGTCCAGAATTAAAGTTTTATTGGAATAGAGCCTTGTTCATTCACTTATGTATTATGTATGGCTGCTTTCCCACTACAAAAGCAAGATCAAATTGTTGCAATAGAGACCATACAGCCCCCAAAGCCTAAAATATTCACTGCACCTGACTCTTGACATAAAAAGTTTGGCAATTCCTATGCTATAGAATAACTTGCCAACACTGAATAGTGACTATTTTTTTTGTGGCTTTACTGTCAAGATCTAAGGTATAAATGATGAGTATGGAAGTCATACTCAATTTTTAGTATCACAGATAACAACTTTGAAAAAATATTGCATACATTTCTGAATAGTTCCTTAGATCAATTCTTAGAAATAGAATTATTGAGGCAAAAGATAAGCACATTTTTCAGGCTTTGTTACCTATTAATTTATCATATCTTTGAGATAGATAAAATATCATTTAAAACATAATTTTATTCCCAGTTTTTAAGTTATTTTTATTTGAAATAGATATGGAACTTGCTCAAAGAACATTTTGATCTCTAATTGAGATAATCATTTGACTTTTCCTTTTCCCTTAATGAGGTAATCAATTTTGTGAATGTTCCCTTGCTCATACTGGCAGTTGAGAGATTATTACCAACCTCTTAGGTAAAAGAAATTCAAGGATATCAGATCCCATTGTATCCCATAATGTACAAATAATAAATGACTTTCCCATTTTTTTAAAAAAGCGTAATATCTTAAGAACTAATTATTTATCTGTGATAATTAACCACACTTATGGGAAAACTCTTTCTTGATATTGTAAAACTATCCACCTATTACTGTTTTGTCTGATAGCAAGAGACTTCTCTACTTGTTGCCCAAGTTCCAACTGTTTTATTTATCTCTTACACCCTATTCCACTGATTATCTTCCTACTGTTTCCATTCCAAGACCCTTTATTTTTTCTACAATATCCTGTAGGATATATATGGATATTTTCTTACCTAGTCTAGCTATGCAGACATGCTCTGAATCCATTTCTCGCTTTGCTCCCAAAGAAATAAGAGGCAGACCTCCTTTTTGGACATTTATTGGAAGAATAAACCATTATCATAATCCAAAACAGAAAAAAATTATGTCAGAGCTAATGACCATGAAAACAAGCCCAGAATCAAAATCTGGTGGGATCATATAAAAAAGCCAAGTCTAAAAGGCAGCCTTCAAATCACAAATGGGCTCATGAGGCAAGATTCAGAAGCCAGACAGAAAGTGATGAGAACAGAAGGCAGTCGGAAACCGAAATCCCAGGTCAATTTCTGTTGCCATCTTTAAAGTGAATATGACTTACCTTTTTGGATAATAAGAGTGTCAGACTATTTAAAATGTAAAGACAGACTGTAAATTGGAGTAATCAATAAAGTAGCTCTCTATCATTTAGCTATGGATTAAAATTTATTTTAAGACAATCTTGTGCAGAAAAATCTTTTTCTACCTTCTCTTGGGCCATGTGGAAATTATATGTTTGCCATACTTATGTATTTAAAAGGTTGAAAAGGCAAATACTGCCTCTGAGGACACTCCACTACAAGTTAAATACATATATTAGAACCAATAATTACAAATCATTCTGATGCAATTGTTCTGTTTAATAAGCTGAAGCATATAATGCCTCTAAAGACTCTGTTTCCTTTAAGGATCAAGTTTAAATATATAATAACTAACTCATAGGCTTGTTGAGAAACTAAAATGAAACACTGTCCTTTTTAACCGAGTATCTCTTTAAAAGAGTGCTGTAAATAAAGTGATAAAAAAAAAAAAAGGGAAATAGAACAAAAAACAAGCCAGACCAAATAAGATGATGATGCATGGAAGGACGTGAAGGACACATAAAAGCCAGTTTCCCTCTCTCCTCTCCCCTCTCCTCCTCCCTCTCTCTCTCTTTCACACACACAGTAATTATGCAACATAATTTGGGAGTGATAAAAGTGATCATTTCAATGAAAGTCTTCAAATTCCACCCTGCCCTATCCCAGAACTGATTAAAATAGGCTAAATAATTTCAAATATAAGAGAAATATTTATGTAAGATAAAAATAAGGCAAGAATATCTGCTTTCATCACTGCCATGTGACAATGTACTGGACATTCTAGCTAGGTTAAGTACGCAAGAAAAAGAAATAAAAAAGGAAAGGAAGAAATAGACCGCAATGCACAGCATATCATCAGATGGGATACATAGAAAATCCTAAGGAGGGCCACTGGGTGGCTCAGTTGGTTGAGCCTCTGACTTCATTTTGGCTGAGGTCATGATCTCAATGGAGCCACACATCAGGCTCTGCACTCAGTGCAGCCTGCTTGAGGTTCTCTTTTCCTCTCCTTTTGCCCCTCTCGTGCTTGTGTTCTCTAACTCCCTCTCATAAACAAATAATAAATAAAATCTTTAAAGAAGAGAGAGAGAGAAAGAAGATCCTAAGGAAGACACTAAAAGGAAGACACTAAAAGGAAGACACTATTTAGAATTAATAAATTTAGTAAGGTTGCAAGATACAAAATCAACATAGAAATATTAGTCGTGTTTTTGCATATTCACAAATTGACAATCTGAAAATGTAACTAAGGAAACAATTCCATTCACAATAGCATCAAAAAGAATAAACTACTTGGGAATAAACTGAACAAAAGAGGCTCAAAATTTACACTCTGAAGATTATAAAATATTGTTGATATTAAAAAAGATCTAAGTAAATGGAAAAACATCACATGTTCATGGATCAGAAGATTTAACACTGTTAAGATGGCAATACTCCCGGACGCCTGGGTGGCTCAGTGGGTTAAAGCCTCTGCTTTAAGCTCAGGTCATGATCTCAGGGTCCTGGGATCGAGGCCCACATTGGGCTCTCTGCTAGGCAGGCAGCCTGCTTCCTCCCCTCTCTCTCCCTGCTTCTCTGCCTACTTGTGATCTCTCTCTCTGTCAAATAAATAAATAAAATCTTAAAAAAAAAAAAAAAAGATGGCAATCCTCCCAAGACTGATCTACAAAATCCATGCAATCCCTATCAGAATCCTAACTGACTTCTTTGTAGAAATTGACAGGTTGATTCTAAAATATGTATGGAATTGAAGGAACCCAGAAGAGCCAAAACAATCTTAGGAAAAAAAAAAAAAAAGAGTAGGCGGATTCATACCTCCTAATTTCAAAGCTTAGTATAAAAGAATGGTGGTCAAGACATTGTAGTATTGGGATAAAGAAAGGCATTTAATGAAAGGAATACAATCTTGAGTCAAGAAATTAACCCACACATCTATAACCAACTGATTTTCAGCAAGAATGCCAACAGCATGGGGAAAAAATAGTCTTTTCAACAAATAATAGAAGGAAAATAGATGTCCACATACAAAAGATTGAGGTTGAACTCTTATCACAGCCACAAAAATTAACTCAAAATGAATCAAAGACCTACATGTAAGAGATAAAATTCTTAGAAGAGAACACAGGGGGAAATCTTTATGACATAATCTTGGATTTGGTAGTGGGTTCTCAGCTGTAACATCCAAAGCATGAGCAAGAAGAGAAAACAGATAAACTATACTTGATAAAAATTAAAGTGTTAGACTTCAAGGACACCATCAAGAAGGTGAAAACCCACAGAAAGAGAGAAAATATTTGTAAATCACATATACGATAAGGTACTTGTATCTAGAATACTTAAAGAACTCTAACAAACTCAATGATAAAGACAGATAACCCAGTTAAAAAATGGACAAAGGATCAGAATAGACATTTTTCCAAAGAAGATACACACATGGCCTACAAGCACATGAAAAGATGTTCACATTACCCTATCATCAATCATCAAGAATATATTAATCAAAACCACAATGAAATACGACTTTACATCCACTGGGATATCTAGAATCAAAATGTCATATAATGAATATTTGTGAAGTTATAGAAAAAATGTAACCCTCATACTTTGCTAGCAAGAATGTAAAATAATGATACCACTTTGGAAAACAGTCTAGCATTCCTCAAACATAGAGTTCTCATATGACCCAGAAATTCTGTCTGTAGGTATTTAGTTAATAGAAATGAGACTAGATGTATAGTAGTCCCCTCTTACCCACTGGAGATACACTTCAAGACCCTAGGGGACACCTGATAATACTGAACACTATATATATTATATTTTTCCCTTACATACATACCTATGATAAAGTTTAATGTATAAATTAGGTATAGCAGGAGATTAACAATAACTAATGATGAACTAGAACAATTTTAACAATTTCCAAGCATACTGTAATAACAGTTATGTGAATGTGGTCTCTCTCAAAATATCTTATTATAGGGATGCCTGGGTGGCTCAGTCATTAAGCATCTGCCTTCAGCTCAGGTCATGGTCCTGGAGTCCCAGGATCAAGCCCCACATCAGGCTCCCTGCTCTGTGGGAAGTCTGCTTCTCCCTCTCTCACTCCCCTTGCTTGTGTTCCCTCTCTAGATGCATTTCTCTCTGTCAAATAAATAAAGAAAATCCTTTAAAGAAAATCTTCTTGTATTGTACTCATTCTTCTCATGATGAACATGAGATGATAAAATGCCCACATGATGAAAGGAAATGAGGTGAATGTCACTAAGTATGGGGACATAGTATTAGGCTATTACTGATCCTCTGAGATGTCCAGAGGAGGATTCTTGGCTGCTGGATGGTGGTTGACCACAGGTGACTATAATGACAGAAAGCAAAACTGTGGAGAAGAGGGGACAAGTGTACCCACAAAAGCCCACAAAAACTTGTACCTAAAAAGTATAGCAGTATTACTCATGATAGCCCAAAGGGGGAAACAATTCAAATACTTACTACCAACTGACAAAGGAGAAACGAGGTGTGATATACCCCTACGATGGCCTCCCATCCTGCCCTAAGTAGGAAGGAAATACTCATGCAGGCAACAACTTCAACGGACCTTGAAAATGTGATGCCAAAGAAGATAGTCATAGAGGTCCACGTATCATAGGATTCCAGTCACATGAAAATCCAGTACAGGGAAATCTACAGAGAATGAAAGATTCATCATGGTTTAGGGTTGGGGGCAAATGGGATAATAAAACAGTAAGAGCTAAAGGGCTCAGAGTTTCTTTCTGAGGTGACAAAAAGTATAAAGTGAACTGTAGTGATAGTTTTTCACACCTGTGAATATACCAAAAACCACTGAATTATACACTTTGTGAAAATTCTATGGTGAATATATCCCAACAAAGCTATTCCAAAGAGAAAAGGAAACAAATCCCAGTATCAGAAGAAATCATTAATGCCTAGTTCTAAACCCTTTAAAAATTGTGGTCTTTTTCCCTCCATATAGGATATTAGATAACATGTTGAACAGTAGTCTTACTATTATCCCAAATAAGGATTCCCCCATCTTCCACTGGACCTGGAGAACCTAACTAGGAAGTGGGGCTAGATTTGCAAGGCTGGGGCCATGCCCAGGGTCCGTACAAGCTTTTTCCCTTTGGCTGGGGTGGTGGAGCTTTGCAGCATGTGCGTTACCAGGCTCATGCGTCCCCGGGCCTCTGAGTCCTGGTCCGTGCACTTGGCACACCTACCCTTGCTCCAGACCCTGCAGTTTGTCATGGACGCCAAATGAGATCATGAAAAGCGCTTCAAAAAGATGACGCCATCATCGAAACTCATGATATTATTCCTTAGCATTCCTTTCAGAAAGTTTTCAGCCACTGGCCTTCTGGGGAAAACAGATTAAGAACAAAGCAAAAGAATTCCTGCAGAAAAAAACACTACAGGAACACTGTGAGCACCCATGAAATCAACCTGAAATGTGATATTTCGCGCTTCTGGATCGCCACGGAGACAAGGACAGTTAGCAAAAAGGTAGAAACAAGTGAGAGCAACCAGAGGCTTACCCCCAGAGACAGGGGTGTGGGGGAGGAAGCCTGCAGAGCTGAACCACTGAAAGCAAATACCCCAAAACGAAAGTGCTCTGTGCTCAGGGAATAACAGCAGATTACGGTCTGATTGGGAGCGAGACAGAACTGGAATGCAGCAGAGCCGGAGGCTGGAGTCTGTTTTTTCACCACAGCAGCGGGGAGTCAGGGATCCACAGGGAGAGGAAGTGCCCCGTGGCTCAAGGGAACTTAGAGGGGCTGGGGTGTGGAGTCTATCCCCCCACTGCTTAAGCCAGAGGATCAGGGTTTTGCAGAGAGCAGGAGTGCCCTGTGTAGCACGGGGGATCTCAGCGAGAGTGGCGGGCGTGGAGTCTATTTTTCCGCCGCTTTCTCTCTCTCTTTTTTTTTTCTTTCTTTCTTTTTCCCCCTTACCTCCGCTGCTTTTCTCCCCCGCTTCTCCCCACCCCATGGGCCAGGCACAGACCGCCCAAGGAAGGCAATTTTGGAGACTTGCAAGGGACCTGTGGAGCCGCGGGTCCCCAGGCACAGACAAGGTCGCGTGATCCAAAATCAGCTGTGGTTTTGAGGTGCGGGAGTGAAGGGACAAGCGGGGTCGTGGGGAGAAATCAATCCAGCCTCTGTGCCTGCCCCGCTGTGACAGGTTGCCAACCGGGAGGCAGGAAAGAGCCTCTCTCTGTGTAGAGGCTCTCTCTGGGAAGGAGGTCTGGGCGCAGACATCTTACTCCAACCTGACTTCCTCAGCAGCCGAAAAAGGACGTAAAAGAACAACACTCCCCCATCAGAGAACTGTAACCTGACAACCTGGTGACCATTGAGACCAGCCTCTAGCAAGGGGG